>CANDYM010000630.1:0-36411 GCA_947397865.1 Polietes domitor
AAAAAACATGCTTAAATACGCTAAAATATTAGGGATTATTATGGGTATTTTTAGTTCTTGTGAGGGAAAAAATTTTCCCGTTGGGCCGATTTCACCCTATTTCAATCCCAACCGATCTACGACTATAAGACGCATTTATGGAAAATTTGGACGTCCTAGCTCCTTTCGTTTAGATGCTAGCGTGCTTTCAAGAGACGGACAGACGGACGGACGGACGGACATGGCTAGATCGTCTTAGAATTTTATGACGATCAAGAATATATATACTTTATAGGGTCTCAGGTCAATATTTCAAGGTGTTACAAACGGAATGACAAAGTTAGTATACCCCCATCCTGGAGGTGGAGGGTATAAAAATAAAAGTAAAAATTTTCAAAATCCATTATCTCACGTACAGAGTAACTTCATGATTGAACCAATTTTTGCCGTAAAAGTTAAAAGTGGGTATTTGGATTTTTTATTTTGTGTGTCTATGCAGTCAGAGGAATGTATACACCAAATTCCATGATTATAGCTGCGGTCATTTGGTTGGTACCGATTTTTATTCCCTTTTTCCTATTTTGCTCTATTAAGAGTACGACTTTCTAAAATCTCTTTATTTTACATGTCTACATCGAATTTCATCATTCTAGCTGTGGCCGTTTAGTTGGTACTATTTTTATCCCTCTGTATCCATTGTATCCCTTGAAAGTACGAATTTGGAAAAACGTTTTACTTTTCGTGTCTACGTAATCTGTGGAATGTATACGCCGAATTTCATGAATCCAGCTACGGTCTTTTGATTGGTACTATTTTTATCCCCTTTTTCCATTTTAACCCCAAAAAGTGAGAATTTCGAAAAATCCCTTTATTTTACGTGTCTACGCAATCAGAGGATTGTATACTCCGAATTTTATTATTCTAGGTGCAGCCGTTTAGTTGGTACCATTTTTATCCCTCTTTCCCCATTTTACTCCTTAAAAGTATGAACTTGGAAAAAATACTTTTATATTACGTACCTACTCAATTAGAGGAATGTAAACATCGAATTTCGTGTTTCTAGCTGTTGTCGTTCGATTTGTACCATTTTGATCCCTTTTTGCCCCATTTCACCCCCAACGAATAAAAATCACTTTATGTTATAGGGGGAATGCGCATACCCATTTCAAGTAATTACAAGACTAATTGAAAAAATGTATAAATACTGTAAAATATTAGAGGTTATTATTAGTGGGCCTCCTTGTGAGGGAAAAATTTTCCCTTTGCGCCGATTTTGCCCAGTTTCAATCCCAACCGATCTACGACTATAAGACGCATTTATTTGGACGTCCTAGCTCTTTCCGTTTAGATGATAGCGTACTTTCAACAGACGGTCATAATGGCGGACGGACATGGCTAGATCGTCTTAGAATTTTATGACGATCAATAATATATATATACTTTTTAGGGTCTCAGTTCGATATTTCAAGGTTTTACAAACGGAATGACAAAATTAGTATACCATCTTGGATTTAGTATACCATGACTTTTAGAGGTGTTTTCAGGAGCGTTTTATTTACGGATTTTTAAAAACAAAGCGGAGTTCTACTCCTTACTAAATATGATATTTAAATAAGTTAACCAGCGGATACCAAACAAAATAATGTGCAAAAGCATTGTCAAAGTTGAAAATTGTTTAAAAATGTGTTTGCTGGACAAAGGCACACAGATTTCTTAAGTAAATCCAATTATAAAGTAAAAATCGGTTGATAACCAACTAAGTTACAGACTTATATCTCTGCAATTTGAATTTTATTATCGTTTAAATGAACAATTTATGGCATTTACTGCTTGAAAATAATATCATATAAATGTTGGCCACGAAGTTGTCCATTCGGAAGGTCCACTTAACTGGGCGACTCGTTTGAGCATAGCGACTGGATAGCCCTGGACAACACTGAAAATAAAAGGCAAGACAAGCCAAGCTGCTGAGAACGACGACGAATCGATTCGCCACGGACGCTGTTTTTCTCACAGAACGCTGTTTATACCCTACACCACTTCGTGGGCTAGGGTATTATAAGTTAGTTTCGCCCCAAATGTTTGTAACACCAAGAAATAATCGAGCTAGACCCACCTTTAAGTATACCGATCGGCTTAGAATCACCAGCTGAGTCGATTTAACGATGTCTGTCTGTCCGTCCGTCCGTCCGTCCGTCTGTCCGTCTGTCCGTCTGCTGTCCATCTAAGCTTGTTCGCACTCTACAGGTCGCAATTGTTGTCCGATTGTCATGAAACTTGGCAGAAGTTATTTTTTCTGGACAATGACCATCGGTATTGAATTTGGAGGAAATCGGTTCAGATTTAGATATAGCTTCCATACAAATGTCGCTCCCGATTTGACTTTTTCCGCCCTATAAAGCACATATAGTACCCGATTTTCTTTAAATTTGGCACAACATCTTATAATCCAACTATAAACACCTATGCAAAAATTGGGTAAGATCGGTTCAGATTTAGATATGTCGCTCCCTATTTCACTTTTTCCGCTTTAGAAACCACATATTGTACCCGATTTTCTTTAAAATTGGCACAGCATCTTATAATCCAACTAGAAATACCTGTGCAAAAATTGGGTAAGATCGGTTCAAATTTAGATATAGCCCCCATACAAATGTCGCTCCCGATTTGACATTTTCCGCTCTAGAAAAGACATATTGTACCCGATTTTCTTTAAATTTTGGAGAACACCTTATAGTCCAACTAGAAACACGTATGCAAAAATTGGGTAAGATCGGTTCAGATTTAGATACAGCCTCCATACAAATGTCGCTCCCGATTTGACATTTTCCGCTCTAGAAACAACATATTGCACCCGATTTTCTTTAAATTTTGCAGAACATCTTATAATCGAACTAGAAACACGTATGCAAAAATTGGGTAAGATCGGTTCAGATTTAGATACAGCCTCCATACAAATGTCGCTCCCGATTTCACTTTTTCCGATCTAAAATCCACACATTGTACCCGTTTTTCTTTAAAATAGGCACAACATCTTATAATCGAACTAGAAACATCTATGGTGAAAGTGGGTAAGATCGGTTCAGATTTAGATATAGCCCCCATACAAATGTCGCTCCCGATTTGACATTTTCCGCTCTAGAAAAGACATATTGTACCCGATTTTCTTTAAATTTTGCAGAACACCTTATAGTCCAACTAGAAACACGTATGCAAAAATTGGGTAAGATCGGTTCAGATTTAGATACAGCCTCCATACAAATGTCGCTCCCGATTTGACATTTTCCGCTCTAGAAACAACATATTGCACCCGATTTTCTTTAAATTTTGCAGAACATCTTATAATCGAACTAGAAACACGTATGCAAAAATTGGGTAAGATCGGTTCAGATTTAGATACAGCCTCCATACAAATGTCGCTCCCGATTTCACTTTTTCCGATCTAAAATCCACACATTGTACCCGTTTTTCTTTAAAATTGGCACAACATCTTATAATCGAACTAGAAACATCTATGGTGAAAGTGGGTAAGATCGGTTCAGATTTAGATATAGCCCCCATACAAATGTCGCTCCCGATTTGACATTTTCCGCTCTAGAAAAGACATATTGTACCCGATTTTCTTTAAATTTTGCAGAACACCTTATAATCCAACTAGAAACACGTATGCAAAAATTGGGTAAGATAGGTGCAGATTTAGATATAGCCCTCATACAAATGTTGCTCCCGAATGTTTAACCGATTTTGGCCAAATTTTACATATTATATTTCACCAATAAACAGACATGGTGAAAGCGGGTCACATCGTTCCAGGTTTCAATATACCCCCATACAAATGTCCTTTCCGATTTAACATTTTTTGTCAAACACATACATTTACAGGATGCAAAAATCCTTCCCGATTTCACTTTTTTACCGAATTGAATTGCAATGAGAATTGTTTGGGTGATGTCCATATGTCCATACTTTGAAATGACTTTGGTACGCTACTGTATAATTTGTATTTGTCTGTCGGACAATTAGATCAATTACCATATTATTTACCATACTCGTTAAATTTGACTGAAGATGAATTTATAGCATATAAACTATATGAATATAATTTATATAATTTGTATGAACTACATAAAATTTCTCCCATGAAATACCTGGGTTTAGTAATCAAAGTGAGGTACATACGCAGGGAGTGGTGTAGGGTATTATATAGTCGGCCCCGCCCGACTTTAGCCTTTCCTTACTTGTTTTCGTAATACAGCTGAACAATTTAATTTCCACTAAAAACTAAGAACAATTTGATACTATAATATATACCCTCCTACTCTGTCGAGGGGGGTATATATATCGAAGCCACTTGAATTAGCGATAAAAGATAGTATTAATTTTTTTTTCAAAAAGATTTTACGATTTTTAAACAATTGCTACTATCGTCAAAGGTGTCCTTATTATTAAGTGTAATGTAAGGGCTTTCACGTGGTTTAGTATTAGTTGTTAAAAAAATTAAAACACGTTTTTGTGAAAAAAAACTAAATTTTATCACAAAAATAAAAATATATCTGAGAATTGCTAAGCATTCCACTACTTTTGTAACTTAACGTTTTTGAAAATCAAAAATTGTATAAAATCATTGTGTTGAGTTGACGAAATTGTTGTTTTCGAAATGTGTGCTATTTTCAAGGGCTACGGCCATAATTTGTCGTCAGCAGTCTGTTCAAATACACTCACCGACTGTAACTCAGACTTTGTCGTAGCATTCCTCTCCTGGTGGCGTCATATATCGCTGTTTACATCTACGTTTACGTTCTTTTTATGAAAGTCTCCGAACATATGAAGTGCATCTGACGGCCAAACTTACGTACGTATGCACGTATAATAGAGTGGTGGACAAAAATATAGTTATTTATTAATGGGAAATAACAAAGAAATATACACAATATTAGTACCAATATAAGAATGAAAAAATCCTCAAAGTTTCATAGAAACAGGAAAAATCTGCAAATTATTTCATTGAATCTTATTTAATATTATTGCTGGGATTTGCTTCATTTTGGGACCTTACTTTCAATTTCTGAAAATTTGATTTCTTGTAAGAATCATGACCCATTTTAATGTGTGTATGTGCATGTACGTACCATTACATTTGCCCTGGACCTGCGAACATAGCAGTGTGTGTGTGTGTGCGTGCGTTTGTAATACACACAGGCACACCATCTGTACATACTTTAATGCGTCATTGTTTATGGCATAACCAGGCAGTATTAAAACGACACGCAGCGATATACGAGTACATGGACATTAGAGTGAGTAACGAAAAAATGTTGCTGTAGTTACCGCGACAAAATTAAATATGCAATAGTTTATGATGATTCTCACACTGCAAGATCAAAACAATCTCCGTTAACAACAACAGCGAAATGTAATAGATGCAAAATGGTCTTGAGCCAGGACAATATCCCAGTTCAAATCAAATATTGATTACAGGCCAAAAAAAAAAGAAATAAAAAAATATCGATATTTTTAGCAGCTACATATGTCCCTGGCTAAAATTCAATTTTTATACACTCCACGAGAGTATTATGTCTTTGTGCATTTGCTTGTAACACCCAAAAGGAAACAAGTTAGACCCATCGTTTATTATACAGATCGGCTTAGAATCACTTTCTGAGTCGATTTAGCAATGTCCGCCTGTCCGTCTGTCTGTCTGTCCATCTATTGTTGTAATCAAATTACAGGTCGCAATTATAGTCCACTCCTTACAAAAATTAGCACAAGTAAGTTTTGTGAACCAAGGACGAACGCTATTTAATTTGAAGCAAATCGGTTCAGATTTAGATACAAATGTTGCTCCCGATTTAACTTTTTCCGCTCAAGAAACAACATGTTTCACTTTATTTGCTTCAAATTTGGCACAGTACCCTATAATTTAACTGGAAACAGCTGTGGTGATTCAGATTTGGATATAACCGCCACACAGATGCCGCTCCTGATTTGACTTTTTCCGCTCTAGAAACCACATGTTTCACTCGATTTGCTTCAAATTTGGCACATTATCCTATAATTGAACTGAAAATAGCTGAAATCGGTTAGATCGGCTTGGATTTAGATATAGCCCCCAGACAGATGTCGCTCCCGATTTGACTTTTTCCGCTCTAGAAACCGATATTCTTTAAAATTGGCGTAACAACTTATAATCTAACTAGAAACATCTATGGCGAAAGTGGATAAGATAGATTCTGATTTAGACATATATTCATATATATACATATACTAGCTTTTTGTACCCGGCGTTGCACGGGTTTTCGTCTTCCTTATGTATATAACTTTGTATGCTCGCAATTTTTGTTTTGTATATTTTTACTTCTGTAAATTAGTTTAAATTAATACTTATTTATTTAAATTCATAAGTTACATTTTTAAAATGTGAAAACTTCATGAAAATTTAAATAATGGAAGGGTCTGTCGGAAGTCTCCAGATAGTAAAATAAGAGTTCCACATAATGGTTGTGTATTTGATCTAAAATCTTGAAGTGTCCGATTAAGCGCTTGTAGGGATTTCTTATGTGCCATGGTGCAGTCATCCCACACAATCAGCTTGTATGTTTTCAGCATTTTCGGCATGCCTGAACTTTTGCAATATTACAGGTTGGAGAATCAACAAATTCCATAATACATGGTAATTTCAACGCTGATGCTGTGCCGTTCGTCCTCCATCCAATAATGTACCAGCAATACCGGGGGAAGCAATATCTAAAGCTATCCCATTTTGAGTGCGGATGTGCGCTAATACCAAAGTGATGAGAAAGGTTATAACTGTGCCTCCTGGTGCATCGAGAAAAAAGGCCGCCGCTGTCATTTGTTACTGCAGTTATAATTTTATCAAAGGCCACAATTTGCAATTAATAGAGTTTTTTTTGTTGCGACAAACAAACGCAAGTCTTCAACATTGAATTGCCGTTCTCTTAGCAAATCTCAATCAGTAATGTCAACGGTAGAACGTTCAGGCACCATCAATCCAAGTTGATTAAGAGTTTTGTTGCTGATGGCTAGGCATATGTCTTAAATTTTTATCAGCGTATCGTTGAAAATGTTAATCGCAAATGATATAGAATCGTAACGGTGCGATAATGATGCAAAATGTCCTCACTCATACCATCTTTGAATTTTTCCCACAGGTCTTTTGGGTTAGATGGCGAGCAAGTTCTTAATATTGTCGCAAACAAAGTTCGTATCTGGAGATGATGACAGCTGACAGAAGCATACATTAATGTGGTCCCCCAGTTTCTGACACGCCTTTCTCAACTGCTCTTAAATTTTAAACTGAAGTGGGTCCTCTCACGTTAACTTATAACATTCCCAAATAATAACATTCTGCGTTGTTTGGGTGTACGGTATAAACACGGCCCAATGCATATGAAGCGTAAACAATTTGATACCCATCTACTGGAACACCTTGTTTGGTTCGAGTATGAGGAAACGCGCCAGTTGTTCATACCATGACCTCTTATATTCAAGAACCAAACCCTTACCTGAACGTAGCGGCAGAAAAAAATCGTGTTACTTTATAGTCCCTTTTTGTAGCATGACCTTTTTATAGTCAAGGGTCATCCTCTGTTCGTTACAAAAAAATATTGAAGTGAATCAATGTATTTTGGTATAGTTTTAAAATATAGTGTTTGTGATTTTTTCGTATAATGACCCAGTATATCCTGGAACCATCCCTTGCCCAGAAGTTAGCTGCAGTAAAATTATCGAGCGAATCCACCCAACGGTATGCATGTTGTGATAGTTTTAAAATATTTTTGTGTGGGAGGTACCGCCCCCCTTTGTCCTATGTGAAAATTCGCTCTTTCTGGTGCGGAAAAAGTCTATCCGAAATTTGTATGGGAAATTTATGGGGCGAAATTTTGTATGGGAGCTATATATAAATCTGAACCGATGACCCATTTTCACAATGGGTGTTTCCAGTTGAAATTTGAGGTAATTTGAAAGATTTGAAGAATATCTGTTGAAATATGTGGTTTATAGAGTGGAAAAAGAGAAATCGGGAGTGAAATTTGTGTGGGAGCTATATATAAATCTGAACCGATCTGACCTATTTTCACCGTAGGTGTTCCTAGTTTAAATATAAAATGTTTTGCCAAATCTGAAGACAATTTGATACAATATGAGGTTTCTAAAGCGGAAAAAGTCAAATCGGGAGCGAAATTTGTATGGGAGCTATATATAAATCTGAACCGATCTGATCTATATTTACCATGGTTGTTACTAGTTGAAATATAAGATGTTTTGCCAAATCTGAAGACAATCTGATACAATATGTGGTTTCTAGAGCGGAAAAAGTCAAATCGGGAGAGAAATTTGTATGGGAGCTATATATAAATCTGAACCGATCTAACACATTTTTAACACAGGTGTTTCTAGTTCAAATATAAGATGTTTTGCCAATTTTAAAGAAAATCTGTTGTAATATGTGGTATCTAGAGTGAAAAGAGTCAAATCGGGAGTGAAATTCGAATGGCGGCTATATCTAAATCTAAACCAATTCTCTTCAAATTAAATAGCGTTCGTCGTTGTACCGAAAAACTTCATTGTGCAAAGCTTCATTTGGTTCTGTCTACAATTGCGACCTGTATCGTGATTACCAGAATAGATGGACAGACAGACGGACGGACGGACACACATACACACGGACATTGCTAAATCGATTCAAAAAGTGATTCTAAGTCGATCGGTATAATTAACAATGGGTCTATCTCGTTTCCTTTTGGGTGTTACAAACAAATGCACAAAGACATAATACTGTCGTGGAGTGTATAAAAATTAATAACATTTCCGCTTTCTTGACTTAAATCGGCTGTTGACGAATGAATATTTCTCTTTTTGTAATCTTTCTTTTATATTGTGCTAAGAAACTCCAAAGAAAACGTGTAATTTTACAAAATTCAAATCAAAAATGCCCTATCTTTTAAATCCCGCCCATTTGTATATTGTCTAAGCAGGTTACAACTAAATTAACTCACACAATATACAACAATTTAGGAATCCCGGTGTCGAATATATTAAAAAACAGGTTTTAATTTCCTATGGGAAGGGTCAAGGACGATCGGTATTGAATTTGGAGGAAATCGGTTCAGATTTAGATATAGCCCCCATACAAATGTCGCTCCCGATTTGACTTTTTCCGCTTTAGAAACCACATATTGTACACGATTTTCTTTAAATTTGACACAACATTATATAATCGAACTAGAAACACCTATGCTAAAGGCGGGTATGATCGGTTCAGATTTAGATATAGTCCCCATACAAATGTCGCTCCCGATTTGACTTTTTCCGCTCTAGAAACCACATATTGTACCCGATTTTCTTTAAAATTGGCACAACATTTTATAATCCAACTAAAAACCTATGGTGGGAGTGGGTAAGATCGGTTCAGATTTAGATATAGCCCCCATACAAATGTCTCTCCCGAATGTTTAACTGATTTTGGCCAAACTTTGCATATTATATTTCACCAATAAACATACATGGTGAAAGCGGGTCACATCGTTCCAGGTTGCAATATACACCCATACAAATGTCCTTTCCGATTTAAAATTTTTTGTCAAACACATACATTTACAGGATGCAAAAATCCTTCCCGATTTCACGTTTTTACCGAATTGAATTGCAATGAGAATTGTTTAGGTGATGCCCATATGTCCATACTTTGGTATAACCCAAATGGGGCCCTTTCTGATCTATTACAGCTCTAGAAACTACATCTTACATCGCATCTTAATCAAATTTTGCAGATCATGATATTTTTCAACTAGGAATACCTACCGTGAATGAGAAATATATAGGCCCATGTTTTAGACCAGGCCCAGACTGTTGTTATAGGTTCCTTTTTTGAAATGTCGGTCCTATTACTACTGTATAATTTGTATTTGTCTGTCGGATAATTGGATCAATTACCATATTATTAACCATATTCGTTAAATATGACTAAAGATGAATTTATAGTAACTGTATAATTTATATGAACTACATAAAATTACTCCCATGAAATATCTGGGTTTAGCCTTTCCTTACTTGTTTTTATATATAGAGATCACAACGTAAAAACTACGAAATCGTATGAACTTAAATATCTCTTAAACATATGTCAGCACACTTTCTGTAGGTATTTGCGAGCACTAATTCATTCATTGTGCAATCATTTAAAAAATTGGCTTGGCCGTGGTGACCAATTTTGGTGGCGTAACCTGTAGCTCACATATCCAGTAGGGATGCAAAATTTTGCAATTCATCTGCAAAAAACCTCTGATCTAAGCATGTGAAATTTTGTAAAGATATATTTTTCCATTCAAAAGTCACGGAATTAATTCGATTCGTCCCGAACGAAAACCTTAAAGAAAACTTTAGACATGTCCAAAGATTCCTCACATTCTTATTCGCATCGGATTGCTTTATCTCAGGTTGTTAAATTGTCAGAAGTGGTTTTGAATTTCCTTAATTGTTCGGTTTACGACCCAATTTAATGTACATTCGCCATTACAATTATTACAACATACTCACACTGCCACCATCATAACTACATCAAACACATACAATTACATACGTATGAATGTGCGAGTGTGTGTTCATTTGCATGTAAGAACAACTTGAATATTGCCTTGAGCCCTCTTGTTCTTCGGCGTACTTATTCGCTGTTGTTGCCGTTGTTGACGTTGTTTTTGTTGTTGTTCGATTGCATATAGCTCCTGCTGCTGATGGCACAGAGGCTACGCGACAACCTGCAACTTCCAAAGGTGGCACACTTGATTATTACGTTTAGATAGCAGCAACAGTGACAAACATTATGAAAAATTGAAACGTCTACTTAATAATGAGCACGACACAAAAAACAACTACGTCATCTCATCATGTGAGTTTGCCAGCCTCCCGACTCCTGTGCTTGTCCTTGTTTTCCCATCGCTTGCATACGCCTTGTTTGTGATTTGCTTAGAGCAACGTCACACAGGAACCAAAGGTGTCGAAAGGAAAAGAAAATGTAATTAAATTTGCTGCAGCAGTCGGGAGGAAACTGGAGCGCACGGAGTACAAGTATGCCCGAGATTTGTGTAAATAATAACTTCAGATTTATTTAAATTACACTTCCCGGGCAGGCTGTCTACACAAAAAGGAAAAAAACTTAATAAAGCGAATTTTCCAGAATTAGCACTAAACTGGATTTATACTTATTTTTTCAAATGAAAAGGGAGTAAATGAATGAGGAGTCTGAGTGAAATATATGCACACAGTGTGGCACGGCATTGCACAAATTAAAGTATATAAGGAGTTACAATAGATAAGTGAAATTTGCTACCGTAAGACATCTCTTATATTGGGATGTGGAGAGTGCTTGACGTCAGGTGCCATCATGATAAGTTTTATTTTTTGTTTTATTTTAATCAGCCATGGACCTAAAGAACATTTGAGATATTATCGTTGGAGATCGGGCTAACAGCTATATTTTAATATTTGCCCAAAGCTGACTACTTTTCCTATTTGTTAACATATTTTTACGTACTTGTCCATAATGCGCAGAAAGTTTTACTTTTTCAGATTGTTCAAATTAAAACAAGTAAGGAAGGGCTAAAGTCGGGCGGGGTCGACTGTATGATACACTCCACTTTCTATCCGAATACAATTCAACTCGGTAAAAAGTGAAAACGGGAAGAATTTTTGTATGTTTCCTAATCATAGGCTAATATGACCTGGTCCAATTTGTCAAATCGAAAATAATATTTGTATCGGGGCTATATCCAAACATGGAATAAAGTGACTATCTTTCAAAATAAGTTCTTCCAGTTCAAATATAACATGTTGTGCTCACTTCAAAGAAATTCGGTGAAAATTCGTGGTTTCTGTGGCGGAAAAAGACTATCTGGGAGCGAAATTTGTATTGGAACTATATGTAAGTCTAAACCGATCTGACCCATTTTCACCATGGGTGTTTCTAGTTGAAATATAAGATATTTTGAAAGATTTGAAAGAGATCTGTTAAAATATGTCGTTTATAGAGTGGAAAAGTGAAATCGTGGGTGAAATTTGTGTGGCAGCTATATACAAATCTGAACCGATCTGGCCTATTTTTACCACAGGTGTTTCTAGTTGAACTATAAGATGTTTTGCCAATTTTGAAGAAAATCTGTTAAAATATGTGGTATCTAGAGCGGAAAAAGTCAAATTGGGAGCGAAATTTGTATGGGAGCTATATATAAATCTGAACCGATCTGACCCATTTTCATCACGGACGTTTCTAGTTGAAATATAAGATAGTTTGCCAAATTTGAAGAAAATCTGATATAATATGTGGTTTCTAGAGCGGAAAAAATCAATCCGGAAGCGAAATTTGTATGAGAGCTATATATAAATCTGAACCGATCTGATCCATTTTAACCACAGGTGTTTCTAGTTGAACTGTAAGATGTTCTGCCAATTTTGAAGAAAATCTGTTAAAATATGTGGTATCTAGAGTGAAAAGAGTAAAATCGGGAGTGAAATTCGTATGGGGGCTATATCTAAGTCTGAACCGATTTTCTTCAAATAAAATAGCGTTCGTTCTTATCCCGAAAAATTTCGTTGTGCAAAGTTTCATTTGGTTCTGTGTACAATTGCGACCTGTATCGTGATTACAAGAATAGATGGACGGACAGACAGACAGACATTGCTAAATCGATTCAAAAGGTGATTCTAAGTCGATCGGTATAATTAACAATGGGTCTATCTCTCTTCCTTTTGGGTGTTACAAACAAATGCACAAAGACATAATACTCTCGTGGAGTGTATAAAAACGTAATTTTTTTTCGACTGTACTGTTATGTGGTGTGAACCTGGAATTCTCTATACGATAGCTGCTCTCAATGCTGCCAGAATTCAGCCAAATTTCTATTTAAAAGTCCATATGAGCATGTTTCGTACCCGTGGCGTATGAAAGAATTGTTGTATTAACTTTTTAAATACATCATACGCCATGATGTACCAAAGCGATACATAGCACATTGGGGCAACATGGCACAAAGCGCGGCATCATTAAACCACAATGTAATTTTGCATTCGTATTGGGCATAAGACTGGAGTGCATAAACTATTTATTTTGGAATTTTTATGAAAATAATCCCAGAATTTCTTAAATAGGACGGGGAATCACAAAAGTTAGTTAGAATTGTTGGAAATAACAATTCGCTAATAAAAATAGTTAACTTCAAAGTAAACTGAAAGCAGATTTGCCAGACAATTTTTCTCTTTATTCCTAAAGTAATAAACCAAAAATATCTAGACGATCCCACAATAAAAATGTTTTTTTATTGAACCAAATATTTTATGGATTCTGAATAAAAGCATGAGCAGTAGAGCGTACCAGGTTACAAGTAAAAAAAAAAAGTTCGCCGTACACCTTCGAATATGAAGTATTATTGAAAGGTAGTTTCAAAAAAATTTTTTTTATTTTTTTATGCCGAACGTAGGGGTCGCGCTTTTACATTTTTCTATATAACTTCTGCATTTATAAACGGATTTTAAAGTGTGATACATCGATATTTTTGTCCGATTTTTTTGTCTTTGAAGTCATTGAGCTCAAACATGATTCATGATTTTATGCGAGCTTTAATTTTCGATTATTAGAGTGGTCGGCCTCGTCGAGACAAAAACATCGATGTATCACACTTTAAAATCTGTTTATAAATACAAGTTATATAGAAAAATGTAAAAGCGCGACCCCTACGTTCGGCATAAAAAAATAAAATTTTTTTTTTTGAAACTACCTTTCAATAATACTTCATATTCGAAGGTGTACGGCGAACTTTTTTTTTGAGGTACGCCCTAATGAGCAGTGCTCAAATGATGCAATGTCGCAAACTCTTTTGAAATCTAAAATTTTTTGTTTAACTATTAAAATATATATATATATATATATATATATATATATAACAAAAAACCATGGAATATCCTCAAAAAGAATCCTCGAAATATCTATATCCCCACGAAAATCACCCGTCGCCATTTCAATTTGTTGCCCTTTTTGCTATCACAAAACCCCCAGCATCCCCACAACCAGGGGGGACTGGGGGAAGTTTGGGGTACCATTTTCATAATATGAGACATTTTAAACCAATCTTTGTACTATATTCGCAAAATCATAAAATTCGTCATATAAAATATTTTAGAATAATTTTTATTACAAAAGGATTCTCATACACAAAATTAACTACATTTTAGAATTTTTTATACAAATTTTAAAATTTCAGAATGTTTTTGAATAATATTTGCCAATTTTCGTATTTATCTTCATATACAGGGTGGCTGAAGAATGTTGCCACCATGCTATTTAATGCATGTTAAAGGTAAGGTTTCTTTAAAGGAGTGTTTCTTTGCAGAACTACATCGAAAGTGAATCCCTTTCAACATTGTGGGGTTTCAACAGGATCATGAGACTTTTCACATAGCCAGGTCCTGCTATGAGAGAATTGCTGCGAAATTTCCCCAATATGCTGATTTCTAGAAACTCGACATTTCGTTGGCCCCAAAGACTCCTGACTTCACTGCACCTACCTTTTTCTTGTGGGGTTATTTCAACAGGAAGTTTAAAAAATAAATCAAAAAAATTGGATGGTTTAAAGCAATGCATTCGAACAACAATTGAGACAATTCCTGCCGAAACTCTGCAGGATGTAATCTATATATATAAAAGAGTTGCGTGATTGAGTGACTGACTGACTGACTGACTGACTGATCACTCCCCAGACCAAACGGCTAGAGCTAGAATCATGAAATTTGGTGTGTACATTTCTCTTACAGTGTAGAGGTGTGATAAGACGGGATTTTTCGAAATTCGTACTTTTAAGGGGTAAAATGGGGTAAAAAGGGATAAAAATGGTACCACCGCAATGACCAAACGGCTGGGCCTAGAATCTTGAAATTTGGTATGGATATTCCTCTTGCGGCATGAAGACAACCTAAAAAGTGACATTTTAAAAATTCGTACTTTTGGGGGGTTAAATGGTACAAAAAGGGACAAAAATGGTACCTATAACATGGTTGAAGCTAGAATCATGAAATTTAGTATGTACATTTCAAATACAGTGAACAAATCAGATTTGAAGGGAGTTTTTTGTAATTCGTACTTTTAAGGGATAAAATGGGGTAAAGAGGGATAAAAATTGTACCACCGCAATGACCAAACGACTGGGCCTAGAATCTTGAAATTTGGTATGGATATTCCTCTTGCGGCATGAAGACAACCTAAAAGTGACATTTTAAAAATTCGTACTTTTGGGGGGTTAAATTGTACAAAAAGGGACAAAAATGGTACCTATAACATGGTTGAAGCTAGAATCATGAAATTTAGTATGTACATTTCCCATACAGTGAACAAATCAGATTTGAAGGGAGTTTTTTGTAATTCGTACTTTTAAGGGGTAAAATGGGGTAAAGAGGGATAAAAATTGTACCACCGCAATGACCAAACGGCTGGGCCTAGAATCTTGAAATTTGGTATGGATATTCCTCTTGCGGCATGAAGACAACCTAAAAATTGACATTTTAAAAATTCGTACTTTTGGGGGGTTAAATGGTACAAAAAGGGACAAAAATGGTACTATAACATGGTTGAAGCTAGAATCATGAAATTTAGTATGTACATTTCCCATACAGTGAACAAATCAGATTTGAAGGGAGTTTTTTGTAATTCGTACTTTTAAGGGGTAAAATGGGGTAAAGAGGGATAAAAATTGTACCACCGCAATGACCAAACGGCTGGGCCTAGGATCTTGAAATTTGGTATGGATATTCCTCTTGCGGCATGAAGACAACCTAAAAGTGACATTTTAAAAATTCGTACTTTTGGGGGGTTAAATGGTACAAAAAGGGACAAAAATGGTACCTATAACATGGTTGAAGCTATCTTGAACAATGGGTCTATCTCTCTTCCTTTTGGGTGTTACAAACAAATGCACAAAGACATAATACTCTCGTGGAGTGTATAAAAACGTAATTTTTTTTCGACTGTACTGTTATGTGGTGTGAACCTGGAATTCTCTATACGATAGCTGCTCTCAATGCTGCCAGAATTCAGCCAAATTTCTATTTAAAAGTCCATATGAGCATGTTTCGTACCCGTGGCGTATGAAAGAATTGTTGTATTAACTTTTTAAATACATCATACGCCATGATGTACCAAAGCGATACATAGCACATTGGGGCAACATGGCACAAAGCGCGGCATCATTAAACCACAATGTAATTTTGCATTCGTATTGGGCATAAGACTGGAGTGCATAAACTATTTATTTTGGAATTTTTATGAAAATAATCCCAGAATTTCTTAAATAGGACGGGGAATCACAAAAGTTAGTTAGAATTGTTGGAAATAACAATTCGCTAATAAAAATAGTTAACTTCAAAGTAAACTGAAAGCAGATTTGCCAGACAATTTTTCTCTTTATTCCTAAAGTAATAAACCAAAAATATCTAGACGATCCCACAATAAAAATGTTTTTTTATTGAACCAAATATTTTATGGATTCTGAATAAAAGCATGAGCAGTAGAGCGTACCAGGTTACAAGTAAAAAAAAAAAGTTCGCCGTACACCTTCGAATATGAAGTATTATTGAAAGGTAGTTTCAAAAAAATTTTTTTTATTTTTTTATGCCGAACGTAGGGGTCGCGCTTTTACATTTTTCTATATAACTTCTGCATTTATAAACGGATTTTAAAGTGTGATACATCGATATTTTTGTCCGATTTTTTTGTCTTTGAAGTCATTGAGCTCAAACATGATTCATGATTTTATGCGAGCTTTAATTTTCGATTATTAGAGTGGTCGGCCTCGTCGAGACAAAAACATCGATGTATCACACTTTAAAATCTGTTTATAAATACAAGTTATATAGAAAAATGTAAAAGCGCGACCCCTACGTTCGGCATAAAAAAATAAAATTTTTTTTTTTGAAACTACCTTTCAATAATACTTCATATTCGAAGGTGTACGGCGAACTTTTTTTTTGAGGTACGCCCTAATGAGCAGTGCTCAAATGATGCAATGTCGCAAACTCTTTTGAAATCTAAAATTTTTTGTTTAACTATTAAAATATATATATATATATATATATATATATATATATAACAAAAAACCATGGAATATCCTCAAAAAGAATCCTCGAAATATCTATATCCCCACGAAAATCACCCGTCGCCATTTCAATTTGTTGCCCTTTTTGCTATCACAAAACCCCCAGCATCCCCACAACCAGGGGGGACTGGGGGAAGTTTGGGGTACCATTTTCATAATATGAGACATTTTAAACCAATCTTTGTACTATATTCGCAAAATCATAAAATTCGTCATATAAAATATTTTAGAATAATTTTTATTACAAAAGGATTCTCATACACAAAATTAACTACATTTTAGAATTTTTTATACAAATTTTAAAATTTCAGAATGTTTTTGAATAATATTTGCCAATTTTCGTATTTATCTTCATATACAGGGTGGCTGAAGAATGTTGCCACCATGCTATTTAATGCATGTTAAAGGTAAGGTTTCTTTAAAGGAGTGTTTCTTTGCAGAACTACATCGAAAGTGAATCCCTTTCAACATTGTGGGGTTTCAACAGGATCATGAGACTTTTCACATAGCCAGGTCCTGCTATGAGAGAATTGCTGCGAAATTTCCCCAATATGCTGATTTCTAGAAACTCGACATTTCGTTGGCCCCAAAGACTCCTGACTTCACTGCACCTACCTTTTTCTTGTGGGGTTATTTCAACAGGAAGTTTAAAAAATAAATCAAAAAAATTGGATGGTTTAAAGCAATGCATTCGAACAACAATTGAGACAATTCCTGCCGAAACTCTGCAGGATGTAATCTATATATATAAAAGAGTTGCGTGATTGAGTGACTGACTGACTGACTGACTGACTGATCACTCCCCAGACCAAACGGCTAGAGCTAGAATCATGAAATTTGGTGTGTACATTTCTCTTACAGTGTAGAGGTGTGATAAGACGGGATTTTTCGAAATTCGTACTTTTAAGGGGTAAAATGGGGTAAAAAGGGATAAAAATGGTACCACCGCAATGACCAAACGGCTGGGCCTAGAATCTTGAAATTTGGTATGGATATTCCTCTTGCGGCATGAAGACAACCTAAAAAGTGACATTTTAAAAATTCGTACTTTTGGGGGGTTAAATGGTACAAAAAGGGACAAAAATGGTACCTATAACATGGTTGAAGCTAGAATCATGAAATTTAGTATGTACATTTCAAATACAGTGAACAAATCAGATTTGAAGGGAGTTTTTTGTAATTCGTACTTTTAAGGGATAAAATGGGGTAAAGAGGGATAAAAATTGTACCACCGCAATGACCAAACGACTGGGCCTAGAATCTTGAAATTTGGTATGGATATTCCTCTTGCGGCATGAAGACAACCTAAAAGTGACATTTTAAAAATTCGTACTTTTGGGGGGTTAAATTGTACAAAAAGGGACAAAAATGGTACCTATAACATGGTTGAAGCTAGAATCATGAAATTTAGTATGTACATTTCCCATACAGTGAACAAATCAGATTTGAAGGGAGTTTTTTGTAATTCGTACTTTTAAGGGGTAAAATGGGGTAAAGAGGGATAAAAATTGTACCACCGCAATGACCAAACGGCTGGGCCTAGAATCTTGAAATTTGGTATGGATATTCCTCTTGCGGCATGAAGACAACCTAAAAATTGACATTTTAAAAATTCGTACTTTTGGGGGGTTAAATGGTACAAAAAGGGACAAAAATGGTACTATAACATGGTTGAAGCTAGAATCATGAAATTTAGTATGTACATTTCCCATACAGTGAACAAATCAGATTTGAAGGGAGTTTTTTGTAATTCGTACTTTTAAGGGGTAAAATGGGGTAAAGAGGGATAAAAATTGTACCACCGCAATGACCAAACGGCTGGGCCTAGGATCTTGAAATTTGGTATGGATATTCCTCTTGCGGCATGAAGACAACCTAAAAGTGACATTTTAAAAATTCGTACTTTTGGGGGGTTAAATGGTACAAAAAGGGACAAAAATGGTACCTATAACATGGTTGAAGCTAGAATCATGAAATTTGGTATGTACATCTCCCTTACAGTGAACAAATCAGATTTGAAGGGAGTTTTTTGTAATTCGTACTTTTAAGGGGTAAAATGAGGTAAAGAGGGATAAAAATTTTACCACCGCAATGGCCAAACGGCTGGGACTAGATTCTTGAAATTTGGTATGGATATTCCTCTTGCGGCATGAAGACAACCCAAAAAGTGACATTTTAAAAATTCGTACTTTTGGGGGGTTAAATGGTACAAAAAGGGACAAAAATGGTACCTATAACATGGTTGAAGCTAGAATCATGAAATTTGGTATGTACATCTCCCTTACAGTGAACAAATCAGATTTGAAGGGAGTTTTTTGTAATTCGTACTTTTAAGGGGTAAAATGAGGTAAAGAGGGATAAAAATTGTACCACCGCAATGGCCAAACGGCTGGGACTAGAATCTTGAAATTTGGTACAAAAATTTCTCTTATAGCTTCAACGCGCCCAAGAACATATTTTTCAAAATTCGTACTTTTAAGTGGTAAAAAGGGATAAAAATGGTACCATCACAACGACCAAACGGCTGCGCCTAGAATCTTGAAATTTGGTATGGATATTCTTCTTGCGGCATGAAGACAACCCAAAAAGTGACATTTTAAAAATTCGTAGTTTTGGGGGTTTAAATGATACAAAAATGGTACCTATAACATGGTTGATGCTAGAATCATGAAATTCGGTATGTACATTTCCCTTACAGTGAACAAATCAGATTTGAAGGGCGTTTTTTGTAATTCGTACTTTTAAGGGGTAAAATGAGGTAAAGAGGGATAAAAATTGTACCACCGCAATGGCCAAACGGCTGGGACTAGAATGTTGAAATTTGGTACAACAATTTTCTCATAGCTTGAACGCGCCCAAGAAAATATTTTTCAAAATTCGTACTTTTAAGGGGTAAAACGGGGTAAAAAGGGATAAAAATGGTACCACCGCAATGACCAAACGGCTGGGCCTAGAATCTTGAAATTTGGTATGGATATTCCTCTTGCGGCATAAAGACAATCCAAAAAGTGACATTTTAAAAATTCGTACTTTTGGGGGGTTAAATGGTACAAAAAGGGACAAAAATGGTACCTATAACATGGTTGAAGCTAGAATCATGAAATTTGGTATGTACATTTCCCTTACAGTGAACAAATCAGATTTGAAGGGTGTTTTTCGTAATTCGAACTTTTAAGGGGTAAAATGGGTAAAGAGGGATAAAAATTGTACCACCGCAATGACCAAACGGCTGGGCCTAGAATCTTGAAATTTGGTATGGACATTCCTCTTATAGCATGAAGACATACCAAAAGATTTCATTTGGAAATTCGTACCTTTGGGGGTCAAATGGGACAAAAATTGTACCAACAACATGGCTGAAGCTAGAACCATGAAATTTGGTATGTACATTTCTCTTACAGCGAAGAGATCAGATTTGAAGGGAGTTTTTCATAATACGTACTTTTAAGGGGTAAAATGGGTTAAAGAAGGATAAAAATTGTGCCACCGCAATGACCAAACAGCTGGGACTAGAATCTTGAAACTTGGTACAAAAATTGCTCTTATAGATTCAACGCGCCCAAGAAAATATTTTTAAATTAGTACTTTTTGTGGGTGATATCGGGTAAAAAGGGATAAAAATGGTACCAATCAAACGGATGGAGCTGGAATAATAAAATTCGGTGTGTACATACCTCAAAACCCTTAGAAACGCAAAATGACCGAATCTTTTTGAATTCGTACTTTTAGTAGGTAAACGGGGAAAAGGGTATAAAAAAGGTACAAACAACACGGATGACGCTACAATAATGAAATTCGATATGTGTATTCGTTGTACAGCCCAAATCACTGATAAGAAGACATTTTTCGAAATTTGTAATTTTAAGGGATTAAATGGGATAAAAATTTTACCTCAGCCCAGACCAAACAACTGGGCCTAGAATCATGAAATTCGGAACGGACATTAAAATTCGTACTTTTTGTGAGTGAAATTGGGTAGAAAGGGATACAAAATGGTACCAATCATACATCCTGAAAATGCCTACAACCGCAAATTGAAGAAATTTTTCGAAATTCGTACTTTTAAAGGGTAAACGAGAAAAGCGGATAAAAAAGGTGCCAAGAACATGGATGACGCTACAATAATTAAATTCGGTACGCATATTCGTCTTACAGTGTAAATGATTAATAACAAGGAATTTTCCGATATTTGTACTTTTAAGGGATTAAAGTGGTGCAAATGATATCAACCAAAATTGGGGATTTGGGATAAAGATAGTACCAACCAAAGTAATAGTAATAGATAGTACCAACCAAATTAATGTTTCGAAATTTGTATGTTTAAGGACACAAACGGCACAGAAAGAGTTATGTGTGAACATTATCTTTTTTTTATTTTGACCAAAGCTTATGTCAATTTGCGTGTAAAGTATAGAAGTTATATTAGGTTTAATTTTACGTACGGGTCGTTTGTTTTGGAATATGGACTATACGTATGTGTGTACCATAAGATGTATATCAATTTCCCCCATTTTCGAAATTAAACTAAGTTTGGGAAAATAGTACTATGTGCTGAGTTTGAATAAATTCTTTAAGTCCCTTCCAGAGTCATCGTGTATACAAGCGAGCCAGACGGACGTGAAAGGGACTTGGGACATACTTATGGTTTTAACTCTCTCCTTCAATGCGATACACTTTTATTCTATCCCTAATGATATTTTCACAGCTTAAGAAAGAAATGTGCAAATAATTTTCTACTTTATATGATTTTTTGTAGAAAAATTGTTTCCATTTTTGCCTATAAATTAAACTATTGACTACGTAAATATAAACGCTGAAAGTGATATCATTAAAAACAGTTTGAATACTGATACAAACTACTGTCTTACCATACCATTTTTCCGCGTACGAAGTAGCGGGTATTTGCTAGTGAATAATAAATGTTGCACATGCGTCACCGACTATGGATGTAATTTAAATTCAATTATTTTTAAAAACCGTTAAAAAGGTTTATAAATCTGTATCAGTTGTAAAATGAACAAGGAAAAAATACTGATAGGCTTAGAATCACTTTCCGCGTCTATCTATCTATCGATGTACGGTCCTAACAAAAATTGGCACAAATAAGTTTTACGGCTCAAGGACGGACGCTATTTAATTTGAGGCAAATCGGTTAAGATTTATTTAGATACAGCCTACATACAAGTGTCACGCTCGATTTGACTTTTTCCGCTCTAGAAACCACACATTTTATAGGAAATATCGAATCGGTTCGAATTTTTATATAGCTCCCTTACTAATTTTGCTCTTGATTTGACTTCTTTCGCAGTTGCATTTAAATTTGACTGCGCAGTTTCGATGGGCGCTACCCCATCTCGTCAGAACTTTCGCAACGAATGTATGTCTTTGACTTAAATCAAGGTTCATATTAGTACCAGCGGTCACATATGACAAATGAGAATCGCTGATAAACAAAATATTCCAACGAACTAAGTCGACACACTAAAAATCTCACTTTGCCAATTCAATGTTATACATGTGCTCGCATCGCTCGCAACAATACAAAGGTTGTTTTTGTACGGCATGTTCCGGCTTCACTGTACCTTTTGTGTATTCTAGTTTGTTTGTTTAGTTAATCTGTTATGTTGTATGTGTTGTCATTTATTTTGGTTTAAGACCAAATGTTGTGCTGAAGTCTTCAGCAGAAACAAAAATTAGCAAAAAGGTACAGTGAGACCTTTACTTTACTAGGACTAGGGTATTATAAGTTAGTTTTCCGCCAAATGTTTGTAGCAACATGAAATAATCGAACTAGACCCACCTTTAAGTATACGGATCGGCTTAGAATCACCAGCTGAATCGATTTAACGATGTCTGTCTTGGCGAAAGTTACTTTTTATGGCCAAGGATGATCGGTATTGAAGGTATTTGGAGGAAATCGGTTCAGATTTAGATATAGCCTCCATACAAATATCCCTATAATTTACACTATTACGCCTCCAGAACACACATTTTACATGGGATCATGACAACATTTTCAGGATCATGTTATATTTGAACTAGAAACAGCTAACGGGGAAAGTGGATCACATGGGTCTATGTTTTGAGATAGCCCCCATATAAATGTACCTCCAATTTACAATATTACTACTCTAAAATGCACACTTTACGTCGGATCTTAATAAAATTTCCCACACAATGTTACATTTAGACTATAAACACCTATTTTGAAATCCAGCTATATAGCGCCCTTATAATACCCCTCTAGGACCCACAGTTTAAATCGGAAGTTTATCAAATTTTGCAGATTATAATATTATATTTCAACTAAAAATACATATTTTGAAAATCAAATATATGGGTCCATCTTTTGCTATAACCCCGATACAAATTAGGTCCCCATTCAAATATATTATAGCTATAGAACCCACATCGTACAATGGAACTCGATACAATTTTGCATGTTATATTTCTACTAAGAATACCTACTTTGAAAGTGAACTATATGGGCCCACTTTTTAATGTAGCGCCCTTACAAATGGCCCCCAAAATTCAACTGCAAATACTACTATGAAAGTCAAATATATGTGACCATATTTTAGGACAATCCCTGTACAAATGGTCCCCCATTTTACACTATTACCGCTCCCGAACCCATATCTTACATCGGATTTTTATAAAATCCTGCAGATCATGACTCATTTCTACTTGGAATGCCTACAGGGAACTATAATAGCCCATGTTATGGTACAATCCTAAAGTCTTGTTATAAGCCCCCTACAAATGTGTCCAATTTATCATATTACATCTGAAAAATCTTCATTTGTAATCGGATCTGGATTCAATTTTCCAGATCATGGATTATATCACATAGGAACACTTACTGATGAAGTGGACCATGGATCCCGATTTTAGACGTATTTTCTATTATCACGTTAAATTTCAGTTAGAAACCCTTAGAGCAAAAGTGGAGCATTACGCAAAGAAATTGCCACCACTCATTATCAGTTTCTGATTTGTTTATGTAACACTTCAGATTCAACTTATTACAGCCCATTAATTTTGCCATATTCGTTAAATTTGACTAAAGATGCATAATTTGTCACCCCCATAAAATACCTGCGTTTAGTAATCAAAACCAGGTATATACGCAGGGAGTTGTGTAGGGTATCATATAGTCGCCCCCCTTTCCTTACTTGTTATTATTATATATTTTTAAAACTAAGTCAGTTATCGACACAAACACTTTACTTTTATAAACGCCATTTTATATTTTTAGTTCGAAATTTATCGTTAAAATTTACAGATTTTTTGCCATCTAACCATCTCTGTTATCCTTTGTTGTGAGTGTGGAATAAGTAAAACAAACCATTTTAGTTAGAATTGATAATAAGAATCTTAACAAAAAAGTTTGGATTCATATGATCTAATATAAAGGGTGATTTTTTAAGAGCATTACTTTGCAAAGAGTACTAGCAGTACCCGCTGCTTCGCACGCGAAATAGCCAGTTATTTGTTAATTTTATCCGTCTTTGTTTTTGGATAGTATATATTTAATTTTCTTTTGGTGGATATAGATAAATCTAAAATAGTAATTTGGAAACCTCCTATTAGCTAGCACTCACACACAGTCAAAGGAATGTGCTTGTCGATATGCACTATTTTAGCTGAACTACTTCGTATGTATAATTTTTATAATTTTCTACCAAGTTTTGAACAAAATATTCATATAGCTTCAGCCAGCCAGTTTATAACTTTTTGCACTTCTTTCCCAAAAAGTACACATTGTGAAAAATCACTATAGGTAAAATGTGTTTTTGCTTCCCCTAAAAATATGTACTTTATTTGGTAACACATTTATTCCTTGTCCCGTATCCCCCTCTGAAGTACAAATTTTGAAATATCCATTTATGTTCCGTGTTTACGCAATTAAATGATTGTACAGCATTTGTATCCCTTTTCGTATCGCGCACCCCTTAAAAGTACAAATTTCGAAAAATCAAACTACTTCGCTTCTATATGGTCAGAGGAATTTACGCACTAAATTTCACGATTCTAGCTGTAATACTAAAATCGGTACCATTTTTATACCTTTTTTGTTCCGCTCGCAACTTAAAAGTACAAATTTCGAGAAACCCATTTATGTTGCAAGTTTACGTTGTCAGAGAAATTTAAACACAAAATTTCACGACTATAGCTGACATATTTTAGTTGGTACTATTTTTATCCCGCTCATTGTTTATAAGTACAAAATTAGAAAAATTCGTTTAGATTTGCGCTTCACTTTGTCAGTGGAACTTACACACAACATTTCACGACTATAGCTCCAATACTTTAGTTGGTACTACTTTTGTCCCTTGTTGCTTTAAGAAAATTTCGAAAAAATCCATTTAGATTGCGCTTTATACACAGTTTACACTCCAAATTTCCCGACTATAGCTGTAATTCTTAAATTAGAACCCTTTTTGTCCCGCCTACCCCCTAAAAAGTACAAATTTCGAACAATCCAATTATACTGCGCTTCTACATGGTCAGAGGATTGTACATACCAAATTTCACGATTCTAGCTGTAATACTTTAGTTTGTACCATTTGTATCCCTTTTTGCCTCTGTCATCCCTTAAATGTACAAATTTTGAAAAATTCAATTTTACTTCGTTTCTATATGGTCAGAGGAATTTACATACCAAATATCACGATTCTAGTTGTAATACATTAGTTGGTAGCATTTTTTCCCCTTTTTGTCCCGCTCGCCCCTTAAAAGTACAAATTTCGAAAAAAATCTAATTTTACTTTGTTTCTGTATGGTGAGAGGAATTTACATACCAAATTTCACGTTTCTAGCTGTAACACTTTAGTTGGTACCATTTTTATCCCTTTTTGTCCCGCACGCCCCTTAAAGTTACAATTTTCAAAAAATCCATTTTCGATGTTTATCCCTTTTTGGGTCATTTTAACCCCTAAAAGTACGAATTTCGTAAAACCCTTTTTAGTCGACGTCTACGTCATATTTGGGAACTACCCTGAAAATTTCATGACCCTAGCTTCAGCCGTTTGGTCTGGGGGCTGGTCAATGATAAGTCAGTCAGTCAGTAACGCAACTCTTTTATATATATAGATTAATAATTTATATAAAAGTAGATATTTGACGTACATATATAATATAAAAAAATTAAGATTTTTTTTCATATATAAAATTATATAAACATTGTTTATTTATATAAAAATAATAATAAAACAAAAAATTATTTGTTCCCCAACAGAACCTCCTCAAATGCGGCAAATATGCAAATTATGAATTTTGGATGCAACTAAAATGTGCTTCCTGTGGCGGCCCCATAAATCAACGAACCATAAACGACAACGTAAGTGTATATTTTATCAAAGGCTATATTAAATTAAAATTTGTACCGTTAGTCTGCACAATGCTTAGTTTTTTCCTACAAATCCCGATTTTTTGCACCAACGTGCTTCGTGGAAATATTTGGAATTTCCTTAAAGAAGAATTGTTAGAAATGTATATCTCCAAGACATACATACGTTATTATTCGAATAATAAAACGGAATATTTATTTTAAAACGAATAGCATCCGTGCTCCGCCGCCCTTTCCAATCACGCCATGTCTTCAGACAATAACGATGTCTGCTCTCGAGAGATGCTTAAGAAAAATTGCCACTGGCAATGTGTGCGCTGTGTTGTAATGCAATGCATATTTGCGTAAACATATTTATTATTGCCTTTTTGCAAATAAAACAGGAACAACTTTTTGCACATTCCACTCTCAGGATTCCTAGCGATTCATTGTTTGTAAATTGTATACAAATAAAAAATCATACTTTTGAAAACTCCTTCAACGCCGTCATTGCCGGAGCCACCCACAATCCCCACCCTAAACTTCCGTCCTTAGCGACTGTGGGAATGTCGTTGGTATACAACCAGAACAAATAGTCACCTGCTCAGCACCGAAGGAAGAAGTGCTCTTTGCCACAAATGCCGTCTTGTCGCAAATATTTGCCTTGCGCTTCCTTCTTAAGTTGCGGGACATTATTTATGTGCCATCTCCGAAGAAATGGTGCAAGGATTCTTGATGGCTGCCATGGGTTTGGATTGGGTTGGGTCGGGTTGGTCGTGTGGCATCATCTTTTGCATCGCCAGCACCATCAGTTATTGCTGCCATTTTTACGCTCTTTTAACACGTTACAAACAACATTTCCACACAATACAATAAATAATTTGTATGCACCAGGCGAGGATCTGCAGGAATTCAAATGCATTTGAGTTTATGGTCGGTTGGCTGGGTGGCCGGGTGGATGGATGGATGCTTACTGGCGACTTAGCTTTCCGTGGGTGGCACTTAAATGTTGTATTTGTTGGGCTAAGGCATAAGTCCCTGATTTTATTTTGTACAGATGAAAGAAGATGAAGAAGAAGGTTTTATTTATTAAATCCAAGGCCTTAAGGGAAATTGTACAATTTCATAAAGCCATATTTCTAAACATGAAAAAAAAAACATTTTTATTTATTGTGTGTGAATGCAAGACTGTCAACTCTGAGAATTTATCGCCATGTTGACGATTTATTAGACAACATTTTATCAAAATTGAGAATATAATAATTCTATGTGAAACTACCGAAACTACAAAGGCAAAATAGCTTTCAGCGGTTTTATTAATGGCAAGTTGTAGAAAAAAACTAATATTGTTTTTATTAATTGTACCCACCCCTTCTGATGGATTTCTTTTAAAACTAAATGGGCGAATAAAATAAAAGCAATTTAATATCGGATCTAATATGTGAAATTTTCGAAGGCATTCCGAATTTTATAAATGAATCATTTATTATACCGACCGATTTAGAATCACTATTTGAATCGATTAAACCCTGTCCAGCCGTCCAATTCTAACAAAAGATGAGATAAACGATTTTTTAGGTCAAGGAGGGATGCTTCTAAAAATTTAGCACAACATGTTATATTTCAACTACAAACACAGCGACATGAAAAATCGCCCAATGAAATATATCCCCAAAAATAATGAAAAATGGCTGAAATCAAAAAATGAACCAAAAAATAAAAAACATGTCAAAAATAAATACAAAACAAATAAGTAAGCTTCAGTCGTATGAACCGACTTATATATATCCTCATTCTTAAATTTTAATTACATAATTTGTTTATTTAGGATAATTTGTGTGAAAGGTACTAGAAAGTTCGTGGGACATGGTCCCAGCTTCCACATATATAACAATTTTCATCCCTTTTTGCCCCATTTCACCCCCTACAAATAAGAATCACTTTATGGTGCAAGTTTTTGTTATAGATGTAGTGTGCATACACAATATTAAAAAAACGCTCCAAAATATTAGGAGTTATTATGGGTATTTTTAGTTCTTGTGAGGGAAAAATTTTTCCCTTTGGACCGATTTTGCCAATTTTTTAATACCAACCGATTCTTTTAATTACTCTTGCGATTGAAACGCAGTTGTATGATTGTAATTATGATGTGTTTTATTGGGGGGAACCATTGGCGATATTTATATCGTAAATAAGATTATTCAGCAATAATCTATGGTTCCCAATATTCAATAATACATGCATGCTTATTTGGTATATTTTACTTACGCTATACTTACATACATACATATGTCTAGTTTTGAAAAGGTGGAATGTGAATACAGTCCGTCCGGCCGATCAAGCATAACAACAACAACGGGAAGATAGCAGTTCGATGATTGTCCCAGTTATGCATTTAGTCATTATACCAACAATGTTAATGCATTCGTCCTACTGTTGTGTAATACGATAATCTTTTATATATGATGTGCATTAATATGATCGTTGGCGAAATGGAATAACATTAAATATTCTTGTTGGCGTGACGGAATATGATTCATGCTACAGACTTAGAATTTTATGACGATCAAGAATATATATACTTTATAATATCTCATAAACATATTTTCTCTGTAGGGGACGGAAGGCACTCCTCGCCTTTTATCATCTGACGCTCGAACTAAATTAGCAAATTACTTTCTGATTCTTTTCTGAGTTTATTTTAGCACAATTATCCCAGAAAAAATAACTGAACAAATATTTATACACTCCACGAGAGTATTATGCCTTTGTGCATTTGTTTGTAACACCCAAAAGGAAACGAGTTAGACCCATCGTTTGTTATACAGATCGGCTTAGAAGCACTTTCTGAGTCGATTTAGCAATGTCCGTATGTCTGTCTATCTATTGTTGTAATCAAATTATAGGTCGCAATTATAGTCCGATACTTACAAAAATTGGCACAAGTAAGTTTTGTGGACCAAGGACGAACGCTATTTAATTTGGCACAGTACCCTATAATTGATGTGGAAACAGCAATGGTGAAAATTGGTCACATCGGTTCAGATTTAGATATAGCCCCCATACAAATGTTGCTCCTGATTTGACTTTTTCCGCTCTAGAAACCACATGTTTCACTCGATTTGCTTCAAATTTGGCACAGTACCCTATAATTGAACAAGAAACAGCTATGGTGAAAATCGGTCAGATCGGTTCAGATTTAGATATAACCGCCATACAGATGTCGCTCCTGATTTGACTTTTTCCGCTCTAGAAACCACATTTTTCACTCGATTTGCTTCAAATTTGGCACAGTACCCTATAATTGAAGTGGAAATAGCAATGGTGAAAATTGGTCACATCGGTTCAGATTTAGATATAGCCCCCACACAAATGTAGATCCCGATTTGATTTTTCCGCTTTAGAAACCACATATTGTACCCGATTTCCTTTAAATTTGGCACAACATCTTATAATCCAACTATAAACACCTATGCAGAAAGTAGGTAAGATCGGTTCAGATTTAGATATAGCCCCCATACATATGTCGATCCCGATTTGACATTTTCCGCTCTAGAAACCACATATTGTACCCGATTTTCTTTAAATTTGGCACAACATCTTATAATCCAACTATAAACACCTATGAATAAATTGTGTAAAATCGGATCAGATTTAGATATAGCCCCCATACAAATGTCCCTCCCGATTTGACATTTTCCGCTCTAGAAACCACATATTGTACCCGATTTTCTTTAAATATGGCACAACATCTTATAATCTAAATATAAACACCTATGCAAAAATTGGGTAAGATCGGTTCAGATTTAGATATAGCTCCCATACAAATGTCTCTCCCGATTTGACATTTTCCGCTCTAGAAACGACATATTGTACCCGATTTTATTTAAATTTGACACAACATCTCATAATCCAACTAGAAACACCTATGCAGAAAGTGGGTAAGATCGGTTCAGATTTAGATATAGCCCCCATACAAATGTCGCTCCCGATTTTATATTTTCCGCTCTAGAAACCACATATTGTACCCGATTTTCTTTAAATTTGGCACAACATCTTATAATCCAACTATAAACACCCATGCAAAAATTGGGTAAGATCGGTTCAGATTTAGATATAGACCCCAAACAAATGTAGCTCCCGATTTGACTTTTGCCGCTTTAGAAACCACATATTGTACTCAATTTTCTTTAATTTTGGCACAACAGCTTATAATCCAAGTAAAAAACCTATGGTGAAAGTGGCTAAGATCGGTTCAGATTTAGATATAGCGCAAATACAAATGTTGCTCCCAAATGTTTAACCGATTTTGGCCAAACTATACATATTATATTTCACCTATTTCGTTCCAGATTTCAATATACCCCCATACAAATGTCCTTTCCGATTTAACATATTTTTGTCAAACACACATATTTACAGGATGCAAAAATCCTGCCCGTTTTCACTTTTTCACCGAATTAAATTGTATTCGGATAGAAAGTGGAGTGTATCATAGAGTCGGCCCCGCCCGACTTTAGCCTTTCCTTACTTGTTTTTCATATGGAGCTTGACAGGAAAAATCCGAAAAAGTGGATTTTGAGTCTAGATCCGAACGCAGCTTAAAAATATTTTGTCATCCAACTGAAATATTTGACATACCTGATAAAAAGATTTGTGATCTAAATTTGTATACAACATTTTTAATTTTATTGTGGAAATGCTTGAAAAAAATGTGCGAAAAAATATGTAAAATTTTCTAGAATTCCCGTGGGATTCCCGTGCGAATTTCCCGGGATACGGGAAATGAAAAATGTGCGAATCCTAGGCTGAAGCCAGGGTCATGATATTTTCAGGGTAGTTCCCCAATATGACGTAGACGTCGACTAAGAAAGGGTTTTACGAAATTCGTACTTTTAGGGGATAAAATGGGACAAAAAGGGATAAACATCTTACCTTTGTCCTGACTAAACGGACGTAGCTAGAAATATGAAATTCGGTGTGTTCCTTGCAATAACCATGCAGACGAGCTAAAAATTGGGATTTTTCGAAATTTGTACTTTTAAGGGAGGAAAGGGATAAAAATGGTACCACTTTAAGAAATGCAGCTAGAATCGTGAAAATCGGTATTTACAATTCTCTGACAATACTTGCGCGGGACAAAAAGGGATAAAAATGGTACTAACAAAATTATTGCAGCTAGAATCTTGAAATTTTATATGTAAGTTCTTCTGACCATGTAGAAGCGCAGTAAAATTAGATTTTTCGAAATTTATACTTATAAGAGGTTAGCGGACAAAAAGAGATAAAAATGGTACCAACTAAAGTGTTGCAGATAGGATCTTGAAATTTGATATGTAAGTTATTCTGCCCAGTAAAATTTGATCTTTCGAAATTTGTACTTATAAGAGGTGAGCGGGACAAAAAGGGATAAAAATGGTACCAATATTGGTATTGCAGCTATAGTCGTGAAATTTGGTGTGTAAATTCCTCTCACCACATAGAAGCGGAATATAAATGCATTTTGTACTTTTAAGAGTTGCGCGGGACAAAAAGGGATTAAATTTGTACCAACTAAAGTATCGCAGCTAGAAACTTGACATTTGATGTGTTAGTTCTTCTGACCATGTAGAAGCTCAGTAAAATTGGATTTTTCGAAATTTGTACTTATAAGAGGCGAGTGGGACAAAAACGGATAAAAATAGTACCAATTTAAATATTGCTGCTATAGTCGTGACAACGTAGACTTGCAACATAAATGGATTTTTTGAAATTTGTACTTTTAAAGGAAGAGCAGGACCAAAAGGGATAAAAATGGTACCAACTTTAGGATTACAGCGCCATCAAAATGGATTTTTTTTTTCGAATAAAAGGCTGCGGTTTTAATTTTTTGTTAAAAACGGTAGAAAATAATAAAAAAATATATACGAAGGGAGTTTAGCTAAAACAGTGCACATCGACTAGCACATTCCTTTGACTGTATATGAGTGCTATGTTTCCAATTTACTATTTTAGAAAAGAAAATCAAATAAATACTATCCTAAAACAGAGACGGATAAAACTAATAACGAATACATGACTTTTTCGCGTGCGAAGCAGCGGGTACTGTTAGTTAAATATAAAATGGAATTTGTCATTTTTTTAACAAAAAATTAAGTTGTTTAAACTTGGCGGCTTTTGGCGATTTGTGACAAATGATTTGGCGATAGAGGTACAAAAAATAAATCTGAGATCCCGGCTTCCGGCGAGTTGTCATTACTTTGACTATGATTTACCTTTCGAACCATAATTTAAGTCACGTTAATATTATTATTTTTAAATTACTTTCAGTCAAACTATGAAATACTTTATCTGAAAAAAATTAAATTTTTTGTTACTTGAAGTTTTTTTTATAAAAATATGTTTAAAAATCTTTTTTTATTATAATGTAGTCTAAAAACCATTCAAATAAGGAAAAACATGTTGCTCACAATGTTCTTCATAATTTGCATTGATGATACGTCTTTTTGTTTCACAATTGATAGACCAAAAAAACGTATCACACATAAAACGACCATAGTAAGAAAATATAAATATTTTTTTTACAAATAAATATTAAAGATTTTACAACGTTTCTTGCTTCTCCGCTAAAGTTATGAAAATGCTTGTTACGTCTTTTTGGATTTCTGGTGACGATATGCAGAAAAAATCTTTTTGTTATTTTTTATGTTATTTAAAAGGAAATTGGATTGGTACCACCTTTTACATTCCCCAAAATTCAGGAATTTTCACAAATTTATAAGGCTCGACATAAACTGATTTACCCTGAAAGAGATATCCTTAAACTGGGTCATTTGCGTAGTAAAAAACTTACCAAATGTTGAATAGTGAGGCGAATTAGTACAAGTACCTAATTCGTATATATGTAAGTAATGTTTCGTGTGCGATGTAACAAATCCCAGTGCTAGGATTATGAAAAATTTTTAAATTTTATTATTATTATTTTAACGAACTCAACTCAACATCCTCTAACAAACAATCCACCCTCCAACAACACTAAATGCGACATGTCCATGGCAAAATTATTCATTTTATTCCTCTAAACAATTCCTCTAAATGCTCTTGTCCATTTTGTTTTTCCTTCAATATCCCGAAATCCTGACGTTCCGACACACATACAGCCAAATACCCACCGATACAAGTGAATTCAAATATGTACATACATACATACACCCTGCATACATAAACATATCCGCTGATACTCTAATGAACGTGTACATTTCACTTGAAGTTGCTGTGAGTTCGTCCTGCCCCCCGAAAAATAACAACAACAACAGCAGCAGTGTGTGTGTGTGTGGAGTAGAGTATCATTTGTTATGCGTTGCGATAGATAACTGTCATGTTTTGCAATGTTTAACTAGCAATTTTTACAATTTTTTCCCTCAGTTTCATTCGAACACAAAAACACAGATATTTTTTGGGGGTTCAAACAACGACAAAAGGCAACATGAAGCGACATCGACATACAGATGCAGGACATGGGCGTATAAACAACAAGCAAATGTTGTCCTTTCAGTGTACATACATGCATAAAGTACTACTGTCGTATCGAAATGGAAATTTTGAAAAATTGAAATAGAAACTGGGTAAAATGAAACATTTCTCTAGTTGGCGGTACAGATGAGGTGGCATGTAACGACATGGCGGGGGGAACTTTTGAACGTTGGAGCCCACCTGACCACCAACTGACTATTTGGAAATATTATAGCTAGGGTTTGGGGTTTCCCGGACTTTTTTCATTTCCCGGGAAAACGGAAATGGAAAGTTTCATTCCCGGGAATCCCGGGAATTCCCGGGAAAAAATAATTTATTTTAGGTATGATTTAAAATGTCAACATTTAGTGACTGGTGTGTTATTTTAACCTATTAACGCCCACCATACACGTCCGTGCACACTATTTCAAGGTTTTCGTACTTTTTGATAGCTTTTAATATGAATGTAATTCCTGATTATTAAACTATAGGAATTTACTAATCTCATAAGGTTGCTGCCAGATTTTTCTTGTTGATTGATTTAAGAAAAAATAGATAAAAATGTTGTTTTTATTGTATTTTACAGTTTTTTTTTTCATTTTACAAATATTTTACTCTATAATAATCGTCATAATTAAAGTCGTCATAAAATTGGACATTTAAATCGCAGTCTCAAGTGACTATACTAGAATCAAAATTTTAAAATGATTAAGGAAACAAATATCTCGGAGATTGTCATGACGAAATTAAATTAGAAGATTCATATAAAAAATTTACAGAAACAAAGTAAAATATTCTAAAATGTAAAAGTAATATAAAAAATTAATATTAAATAAATAATTAGGTCTTACAAAGGGTTATTTAAAATACCGTAGGATATATTTCTATTCATATTTGATTTTTCTTGAAAGTTTCCAGGTGAAAAATTTTAAATGTATCCGAATTTTTAACAATTTCTTACTGGTTTCATATGTAAAGTAAATTGTTATTTAAGAAGATTTTCACCTTTTATTTTGTCGATTCTTCTAAGAAAACAAGAAATTTAAAGTATAACCAGCACGACATTAAATATTGACATTATGTCAGCCATAGTATTGTCGGTATGATATTCTTGTTTCACAATAAAGATCATGCAAATATACTCACAAAAAGTTTGTATTCCCCTAGTTGTGTTTCGCAAAAAATGGGTACTTAGCGAATTTAAAATGTTCTGTTTGTAGTAATAACCAAATACCCATTATTATTGTCAGCAATGTATATATATGAATTTGAAATGTATCTAATATTTCTAATTTATATTAATGCTCAAAATAATCAATAAAATATTTATTTAATATTTCCCGTATTCCGGGAAATCAAAAAATTTTTCCCGGGAATTCCCGTCCCAAATTTTCCGGGAATTCCCGGGAAAAACGATTCGGGAATTCCCGGACCCCAAACCCTAATTATAGCAAATATTGTGAGATATTTTAGTTTGTTTTTATTTGTATTTATTTATTATTGCTTATTTTTATTTTTATTTTTATTTTTATTTTTATTTTTATTTTTATTTTTATTTTTATTTTTATTTTTATTTTTATTTTTATTTTTATTTTTATTTTTATTTTTATTTTTATTTTTATTTTTATTTTTATTTTTATTTTTATTTTTATTTTTATTTTTATTTTTATTTTTATTTTTATTTTTATTTTTATTTTTATTTTTATTTTTATTTTTATTTTTATTTTTATTTTTATTTTTATTTTTATTTTTATTTTTATTTTTATTTTTATTTTTATTTTTATTTTTTATTTCTTAATTTATAAATAATTTATAATTTATTTTTAGATTTATTTTCATTTGATTTTAATATTTTTATTTCTATTTTTACTTTTGATTTTTAGTTTTTATTTTCGTTTGAAATTATTTTTTGTATAATTTCATTATAATTCTTCTCTCCGTTGTCGACCTAATCCAACTAAACTTTCACTAGCTCCCCTAACACAGTGCTTTATGACAAATGCTTCCGAAGAAGCAAATGATAGCGTAGAATTTGGCGGTGGGTTGAAATTTAGATCACAACAAAACATAAAGAAGCAAATGCCAAAAAAAAAACGAAAGAGAAAAAATGACAACAAACAACTTTGACAAATTAAGGATACATCGTCGTACTCGACGCTCTGATGCAAGTCACAAGAGCCTCCCTTGCAACGAGGCACCAAGCACCATGTTTAACTGGAGTACGGCGTATCAAGTGCAAGCAAACAAACATCGTTACTACAAATGCTGTGTGACACAAAGCAAGTGATACCACAACGCCACGTCAATCCGCCATGCCATCTCATATACACACATGGCATATTTGCTATTGCATGTGATGGATATTCTCCCACAGTTTAGGGGATACGCGAATTTTTTACATTTCTACCCTTCTCTGCTAGCGAAGAATTGGTATCGCCGTATTTAACGTTTAACATT
>CANDYM010000631.1:0-26000 GCA_947397865.1 Polietes domitor
ATTTCGTATTTCGTATTTCGTATTTCGTATTTCGTATTTCGTATTTCGTATTTCGTATTTCGTATTTCGTATTTCGTATTTCGTATTTCGTATTTCGTATTTCGTATTTCGTATTTCGTATTTCGTATTTCGTATTTCGTATTTCGTATTTCGTATTTCGTATTTCGTATTTCGTATTTCGTATTTCGTATTTCGTATTTCGTATTTCGTATTTCGTATTTCGTATTTCGTATTTCGTATTTCGTATTTCGTATTTCGTATTTCGTATTTCGTATTTCGTATTTCGTATTTCGTATTTCGTATTTCGTATTTCGTATTTCGTATTTCGTATTTCGTATTTCGTATTTCGTATTTCGTATTTCGTATTTCGTATTTCGTATTTCGTATTTCGTATTTCGTATTTCGTATTTCGTATTTCGTATTTCGTATTTCGTATTTCGTATTTCGTATTTCGTATTTCGTATTTCGTATTTCGTATTTCGTATTCGTATTTCGTATTTCGTATTTCGTATTTCGTATTTCGTATTTCGTATTTCGTATTTCGTATTTCGTATTTCGTATTTCGTATTTCGTATTTCGTATTTCGTATTTCGTATTTCGTATTTCGTATTTCGTATTTCGTATTTCGTATTTCGTATTTCGTATTTCGTATTTCGTATTTCGTATTTCGTATTTCGTATTTCGTATTTCGTATTTCGTATTTCGTATTTCGTATTTCGTATTTCGTATTTCGTATTCGTATTTCGTATTTCGTATTTCGTATTTCGTATTTCGTATTTCGTATTTCGTATTTCGTATTTCGTATTTCGTATTTCGTATTTCGTATTTCGTATTTCGTATTTCGTATTTCGTATTTCGTATTTCGTATTTCGTATTTCGTATTTCGTATTTCGTATTTCGTATTTCGTATTTCGTATTTCGTATTTCGTATTTCGTATTTCGTATTTCGTATTTCGTATTTCGTATTTCGTATTTCGTATTTCGTATTTCGTATTTCGTATTTCGTATTTCGTATTTCGTATTTCGTATTTCGTATTTCGTATTTCGTATTTCGTATTTCGTATTTCGTATTTCGTATTTCGTATTTCGTATTTCGTATTTCGTATTTCGTATTTCGTATTTCGTATTTCGTATTTCGTATTTCGTATTTCGTATTTCGTATTCGTATTTCGTATTTCGTATTTCGTATTTCGTATTTCGTATTTCGTATTTCGTATTTCGTATTTCGTATTTCGTATTTCGTATTTCGTATTTCGTATTTCGTATTTCGTATTTCGTATTTCGTATTTCGTATTTCGTATTTCGTATTTCGTATTTCGTATTTCGTATTTCGTATTTCGTATTTCGTATTTCGTATTTCGTATTTCGTATTTCGTATTTCGTATTTCGTATTTCGTATTTCGTATTTCGTATTTCGTATTTCGTATTTCGTATTTCGTATTTCGTATTTCGTATTTCGTATTTCGTATTTCGTATTTCGTATTTCGTATTTCGTATTTCGTATTTCGTATTTCGTATTTCGTATTTCGTATTTCGTATTTCGTATTTCGTATTTCGTATTTCGTATTTCGTATTTCGTATTTCGTATTTCGTATTTCGTATTTCGTATTTCGTATTTCGTATTTCGTATTTCGTATTTCGTATTTCGTATTTCGTATTTCGTATTTCGTATTTCGTATTTCGTATTTCGTATTTCGTATTTCGTATTTCGTATTTCGTATTTCGTATTTCGTATTTCGTATTTCGTATTTCGTATTTCGTATTTCGTATTTCGTATTTCGTATTTCGTATTTCGTATTTCGTATTTCGTATTTCGTATTTCGTATTTCGTATTTCGTATTTCGTATTTCGTATTTCGTATTTCGTATTCGTATTTCGTATTTCGTATTTCGTATTTCGTATTTCGTATTTCGTATTTCGTATTTCGTATTTCGTATTTCGTATTTCGTATTTCGTATTTCGTATTTCGTATTTCGTATTTCGTATTTCGTATTTCGTATTTCGTATTTCGTATTTCGTATTTCGTATTTCGTATTTCGTATTTCGTTTCGTATTTCGTCTTTCGTCTTTCGTCTTTCGTATTTCGTATTTCGTATTTCGTATTTCGTATTTCGTATTTCGTATTTCGTCTTTCGTCTTTCGTCTTTCGTCTTTCGTCTTTCGTCTTTCGTCTTTCGTCTTTCGTCTTTCGTCTTTCGTCTTTCGTCTTTCGTCTTTCGTCTTTCGTCTTTCGTCTTTCGTCTTTCGTCTTTCGTCTTTCGTCTTTCGTCTTTCGTCTTTCGTCTTTCGTCTTTCGTCTTTCGTCTTTCGTCTTTCGTCTTTCGTCTTTCGTCTTTCGTCTTTCGTCTTTCGTCTTTCGTCTTTCGTCTTTCGTCTTTCGTCTTTCGTCTTTCGTCTTTCGTCTTTCGTCTTTCGTCTTTCGTCTTTCGTCTTTCGTCTTTCGTCTTTCGTCTTTCGTCTTTCGTCTTTCGTCTTTCGTCTTTCGTCTTTCGTCTTTCGTCTTTCGTCTTTCGTCTTTCGTCTTTCGTCTTTCGTCTTTCGTCTTTCGTCTTTCGTCTTTCGTCTTTCGTCTTCGTCTTTCGTCTTTCGTCTTTCGTCTTTCGTCTTTCGTCTTTCGTCTTTCGTCTTTCGTCTTTCGTCTTTCGTCTTTCGTCTTTCGTCTTTCGTCTTTCGTCTTTCGTCTTTCGTCTTTCGTCTTTCGTCTTTCGTCTTTCGTCTTTCGTCTTTCGTCTTTCGTCTTTCGTCTTTCGTCTTTCGTCTTTCGTCTTTCGTCTTTCGTCTTTCGTCTTCGTCTTTCGTCTTTCGTCTTTCGTCTTTCGTCTTTCGTCTTTCGTCTTTCGTCTTTCGTCTTTCGTCTTTCGTCTTTCGTCTTTCGTCTTTCGTCTTTCGTCTTTCGTCTTTCGTCTTTCGTCTTTCGTCTTTCGTCTTTCGTCTTTCGTCTTTCGTCTTTCGTCTTTCGTCTTTCGTCTTTCGTCTTTCGTCTTTCGTCTTTCGTCTTTCGTCTTTCGTCTTTCGTCTTTCGTCTTTCGTCTTTCGTCTTTCGTCTTTCGTCTTTCGTCTTTCGTCTTTCGTCTTTCGTCTTTCGTCTTTCGTCTTTCGTCTTTCGTCTTTCGTCTTCGTCTTTCGTCTTTCGTCTTTCGTCTTTCGTCTTTCGTCTTTCGTCTTTCGTCTTTCGTCTTTCGTCTTTCGTCTTTCGTCTTTCGTCTTTCGTCTTTCGTCTTTCGTCTTTCGTCTTTCGTCTTTCGTCTTTCGTCTTTCGTCTTTCGTCTTTCGTCTTTCGTCTTTCGTCTTTCGTCTTTCGTCTTTCGTCTTTCGTCGTCTTTCGTCTTTCGTCTTTCGTCTTTCGTCTTTCGTCTTTCGTCTTTCGTCTTTCGTCTTTCGTCTTTCGTCTTTCGTCTTTCGTCTTTCGTCTTTCGTCTTTCGTCTTTCGTCTTTCGTCTTTCGTCTTTCGTCTTTCGTCTTTCGTCTTTCGTCTTTCGTCTTTCGTCTTTCGTCTTTCGTCTTTCGTCTTTCGTCTTTCGTCTTTCGTCTTTCGTCTTTCGTCTTTCGTCTTTCGTCTTTCGTCTTTCGTCTTTCGTCTTTCGTCTTTCGTCTTTCGTCTTTCGTCTTTCGTCTTTCGTCTTTCGTCTTTCGTCTTTCGTCTTTCGTCTTTCGTCTTTCGTCTTTCGTCTTTCGTCTTTCGTCTTTCGTCTTTCGTCTTTCGTCTTTCGTCTTTCGTCTTTCGTCTTTCGTCTTTCGTCTTTCGTCTTTCGTCTTTCGTCTTTCGTCTTTCGTCTTTCGTCTTTCGTCTTTCGTCTTTCGTCTTTCGTCTTTCGTCTTTCGTCTTTCGTCTTTCGTCTTTCGTCTTTCGTCTTTCGTCTTTCGTCTTTCGTCTTTCGTCTTTCGTCTTTCGTCTTTCGTCTTTCGTCTTTCGTCTTTCGTCTTTCGTCTTTCGTCTTTCGTCTTTCGTCTTTCGTCTTTCGTCTTTCGTCTTTCGTCTTTCGTCTTTCGTCTTTCGTCTTTCGTCTTTCGTCTTTCGTCTTTCGTCTTTCGTCTTTCGTCTTTCGTCTTTCGTCTTTCGTCTTTCGTCTTTCGTCTTTCGTCTTTCGTCTTTCGTCTTTCGTCTTTCGTCTTTCGTCTTTCGTCTTTCGTCTTTCGTCTTTCGTCTTTCGTCTTTCGTCTTTCGTCTTTCGTCTTTCGTCTTTCGTCTTTCGTCTTTCGTCTTTCGTCTTTCGTCTTTCGTCTTTCGTCTTTCGTCTTTCGTCTTTCGTCTTTCGTCTTTCGTCTTTCGTCTTTCGTCTTTCGTCTTTCGTCTTTCGTCTTTCGTCTTTCGTCTTTCGTCTTTCGTCTTTCGTCTTCGTCTTTCGTCTTTCGTCTTTCGTCTTTCGTCTTTCGTCTTTCGTCTTTCGTCTTTCGTCTTTCGTCTTTCGTCTTTCGTCTTTCGTCTTTCGTCTTTCGTCTTTCGTCTTTCGTCTTTCGTCTTTCGTCTTTCGTCTTTCGTCTTTCGTCTTTCGTCGTCTTTCGTCTTTCGTCTTTCGTCTTTCGTCTTTCGTCTTTCGTCTTTCGTCTTTCGTCTTTCGTCTTTCGTCTTTCGTCTTTCGTCTTTCGTCTTTCGTCTTTCGTCTTTCGTCTTTCGTCTTTCGTCTTTCGTCTTTCGTCTTTCGTCTTTCGTCTTTCGTCTTTCGTCTTTCGTCTTTCGTCTTTCGTCTTTCGTCTTTCGTCTTTCGTCTTTCGTCTTTCGTCTTTCGTCTTTCGTCTTTCGTCTTTCGTCTTTCGTCTTTCGTCTTTCGTCTTTCGTCTTTCGTCTTTCGTCTTTCGTCTTTCGTCTTTCGTCTTTCGTCTTTCGTCTTTCGTCTTTCGTCTTTCGTCTTTCGTCTTTCGTCTTTCGTCTTTCGTCTTTCGTCTTTCGTCTTTCGTCTTTCGTCTTTCGTCTTTCGTCTTTCGTCTTTCGTCTTTCGTCTTTCGTCTTTCGTCTTTCGTCTTTCGTCTTTCGTCTTTCGTCTTTCGTCTTTCGTCTTTCGTCTTTCGTCTTTCGTCTTTCGTCTTTCGTCTTTCGTCTTTCGTCTTTCGTCTTTCGTCTTTCGTCTTTCGTCTTTCGTCTTTCGTCTTTCGTCTTTCGTCTTTCGTCTTTCGTCTTTCGTCTTTCGTCTTTCGTCTTTCGTCTTTCGTCTTCGTCTTTCGTCTTTCGTCTTTCGTCTTTCGTCTTTCGTCTTTCGTCTTTCGTCTTTCGTCTTTCGTCTTTCGTCTTTCGTCTTCGTCTTTCGTCTTTCGTCTTTCGTCTTTCGTCTTTCGTCTTTCGTCTTTCGTCTTTCGTCTTTCGTCTTTCGTCTTTCGTCTTTCGTCTTTCGTCTTTCGTCTTTCGTCTTTCGTCTTTCGTCTTTCGTCTTTCGTCTTTCGTCTTTCGTCTTTCGTCTTTCGTCTTTCGTCTTTCGTCTTTCGTCTTTCGTCTTTCGTCTTTCGTCTTTCGTCTTTCGTCTTTCGTCTTTCGTCTTTCGTCTTTCGTCTTTCGTCTTTCGTCTTTCGTCTTTCGTCTTTCGTCTTTCGTCTTTCGTCTTTCGTCTTTCGTCTTTCGTCTTTCGTCTTTCGTCTTTCGTCTTTCGTCTTTCGTCTTTCGTCTTTCGTCTTTCGTCTTTCGTCTTTCGTCTTTCGTCTTTCGTCTTTCGTCTTTCGTCTTTCGTCTTTCGTCTTTCGTCTTTCGTCTTTCGTCTTTCGTCTTTCGTCTTTCGTCTTTCGTCTTTCGTCTTTCGTCTTTCGTCTTTCGTCTTTCGTCTTTCGTCTTTCGTCTTTCGTCTTTCGTCTTTCGTCTTTCGTCTTTCGTCTTTCGTCTTTCGTCTTTCGTCTTTCGTCTTTCGTCTTTCGTCTTTCGTCTTTCGTCTTTCGTCTTTCGTCTTTCGTCTTTCGTCTTTCGTCTTTCGTCTTTCGTCTTTCGTCTTTCGTCTTTCGTCTTTCGTCTTTCGTCTTTCGTCTTTCGTCTTTCGTCTTTCGTCTTTCGTCTTTCGTCTTTCGTCTTTCGTCTTTCGTCTTTCGTCTTTCGTCTTTCGTCTTTCGTCTTTCGTCTTTCGTCTTTCGTCTTTCGTCTTTCGTCTTTCGTCTTTCGTCTTTCGTCTTTCGTCTTTCGTCTTTCGTCTTTCGTCTTTCGTCTTTCGTCTTTCGTCTTTCGTCTTTCGTCTTTCGTCTTTCGTCTTTCGTCTTTCGTCTTTCGTCTTTCGTCTTTCGTCTTTCGTCTTTCGTCTTTCGTCTTTCGTCTTTCGTCTTTCGTCTTTCGTCTTTCGTCTTTCGTCTTTCGTCTTTCGTCTTTCGTCTTTCGTCTTTCGTCTTTCGTCTTTCGTCTTTCGTATTTCGTCTTTCGTATTTCGTATTTCGTATTTCGTATTTCGTATTTCGTATTTCGTATTTCGTATTTCGTATTTCGTATTTCGTATTTCGTATTTCGTATTTCGTATTTCGTATTTCGTATTTCGTATTTCGTATTTCGTATTTCGTATTTCGTATTTCGTATTTCGTATTTCGTATTTCGTATTTCGTATTTCGTATTTCGTATTTCGTATTTCGTATTTCGTATTTCGTATTTCGTATTTCGTATTTCGTATTTCGTATTTCGTATTTCGTATTTCGTATTTCGTATTTCGTATTTCGTATTTCGTATTTCGTATTTCGTATTTCGTATTTCGTATTTCGTATTTCGTATTTCGTATTTCGTATTTCGTATTTCGTATTTCGTATTTCGTATTTCGTATTTCGTATTTCGTATTTCGTATTTCGTATTTCGTATTTCGTATTTCGTATTTCGTATTTCGTATTTCGTATTTCGTATTTCGTATTTCGTATTTCGTATTTCGTATTTCGTATTTCGTATTTCGTATTTCGTATTTCGTATTTCGTATTTCGTATTTCGTATTTCGTATTTCGTATTTCGTATTTCGTATTTCGTATTTCGTATTTCGTATTTCGTATTTCGTATTTCGTATTTCGTATTTCGTATTTCGTATTTCGTATTTCGTCTTTCGTTTTTCTTATTTCGTTTTTCTTATTTCTTATTTCGTCTTTCGTCTTTCGTCTTTCGTCTTTCGTCTTTCGTCTTTCGTCTTTCGTCTTTCGTCTTTCGTCTTTCGTCTTTCGTCTTTCGTCTTTCGTCTTTCGTCTTTCGTCTTTCGTCTTTCGTCTTTCGTCTTTCGTCTTTCGTCTTTCGTCTTTCGTCTTTCGTCTTTCGTCTTTCGTCTTTCGTCTTTCGTCTTTCGTCTTTCGTCTTTCGTCTTTCGTCTTTCGTCTTTCGTCTTTCGTCTTTCGTCTTTCGTCTTTCGTCTTTCGTCTTTCGTCTTTCGTCTTTCGTCTTTCGTCTTTCGTCTTTCGTCTTTCGTCTTTCGTCTTTCGTCTTTCGTCTTTCGTCTTTCGTCTTTCGTCTTTCGTCTTTCGTCTTTCGTCTTTCGTCTTTCGTCTTTCGTCTTTCGTCTTTCGTCTTTCGTCTTTCGTCTTTCGTCTTTCGTCTTTCGTCTTTCGTCTTTCGTCTTTCGTCTTTCGTCTTTCGTCTTTCGTCTTTCGTCTTTCGTCTTTCGTCTTTCGTCTTTCGTCTTTCGTCTTTCGTCTTTCGTCTTTCGTCTTTCGTCTTTCGTCTTTCGTCTTTCGTCTTTCGTCTTTCGTCTTTCGTCTTTCGTCTTTCGTCTTTCGTCTTTCGTCTTTCGTCTTTCGTCTTTCGTCTTTCGTCTTTCGTCTTTCGTCTTTCGTCTTTCGTCTTTCGTCTTTCGTCTTTCGTCTTTCGTCTTTCGTCTTTCGTCTTTCGTCTTTCGTCTTTCGTCTTTCGTCTTTCGTCTTTCGTCTTTCGTCTTTCGTCTTTCGTCTTTCGTCTTTCGTCTTTCGTCTTTCGTCTTTCGTCTTTCGTCTTTCGTCTTTCGTCTTTCGTCTTTCGTCTTTCGTCTTTCGTCTTTCGTCTTTCGTCTTTCGTCTTTCGTCTTTCGTCTTTCGTCTTTCGTCTTTCGTCTTTCGTCTTTCGTCTTTCGTCTTTCGTCTTTCGTCTTTCGTCTTTCGTCTTTCGTCTTTCGTCTTTCGTCTTTCGTCTTTCGTCTTTCGTCTTTCGTCTTTCGTCTTTCGTCTTTCGTCTTTCGTCTTTCGTCTTTCGTCTTTCGTCTTTCGTCTTTCGTCTTTCGTCTTTCGTCTTTCGTCTTTCGTCTTTCGTCTTTCGTCTTTCGTCTTTCGTCTTTCGTCTTTCGTCTTTCGTCTTTCGTCTTTCGTCTTTCGTCTTTCGTCTTTCGTCTTTCGTCTTTCGTCTTTCGTCTTTCGTCTTTCGTCTTTCGTCTTTCGTCTTTCGTCTTTCGTCTTTTCTTTCGTCTTTCGTCTTTCGTCTTTCGTCTTTCGTCTTTCGTCTTTTCGTATTTCGTATTTCGTATTTCGTCTTTCGTCTTTCGTCTTTCGTCTTTCGTCTTTTCGTATTTCGTATTTCGTATTTCGTATTTCGTATTTCGTATTTCGTATTTCGTATTTCGTATTTCGTATTTCGTATTTCGTATTTCGTATTTCGTATTTCGTATTTCGTATTTCGTATTTCGTATTTCGTATTTCGTATTTCGTATTTCGTATTTCGTATTTCGTATTTCGTATTTCGTATTTCGTATTTCGTATTTCGTATTTCGTATTTCGTATTTCGTATTTCGTATTTCGTATTTCGTATTTCGTATTTCGTATTTCGTATTTCGTATTTCGTATTTCGTATTTCGTATTTCGTATTTCGTATTTCGTATTTCGTATTTCGTATTTCGTATTTCGTTTTTCGTTTTTCGTATTTCGTATTTCGTATTTCGTATTTCGTATTTCGTATTTCGTATTTCGTATTTCGTATTTCGTATTTCGTATTTCGTATTTCGTATTTCGTATTTCGTATTTCGTATTTCGTATTTCGTATTTCGTATTTCGTATTTCGTATTTCGTATTTCGTATTTCGTATTTCGTATTTCGTATTTCGTATTTCGTATTTCGTATTTCGTATTTCGTATTTCGTATTTCGTATTTCGTATTTCGTATTTCGTATTTCGTATTTCGTATTTCGTATTTCGTATTTCGTATTTCGTATTTCGTATTTCGTATTTCGTATTTCGTATTTCGTATTTCGTATTTCGTATTTCGTATTTCGTATTTCGTATTTCGTATTTCGTATTTCGTATTTCGTATTTCGTATTTCGTATTTCGTATTTCGTATTTCGTATTTCGTATTTCGTATTTCGTATTTCGTATTTCGTATTTCGTATTTCGTATTTCGTATTTCGTATTTCGTATTTCGTATTTCGTATTTCGTATTTCGTATTTCGTATTTCGTATTTCGTATTTCGTATTTCGTATTTCGTATTTCGTATTTCGTATTTCGTATTTCGTATTTCGTATTTCGTATTTCGTATTTCGTATTTCGTATTTCGTATTTCGTATTTCGTATTTCGTATTTCGTATTTCGTATTTCGTATTTCGTATTTCGTATTTCGTATTTCGTATTTCGTATTTCGTATTTCGTATTTCGTATTTCGTATTTCGTATTTCGTATTTCGTATTTCGTATTTCGTATTTCGTATTTCGTATTTCGTATTTCGTATTTCGTATTTCGTATTTCGTATTTCGTATTTCGTATTTCGTATTTCGTATTTCGTATTTCGTATTTCGTATTTCGTATTTCGTATTTCGTATTTCGTATTTCGTATTTCGTATTTCGTATTTCGTATTTCGTATTTCGTATTTCGTATTTCGTATTTCGTATTTCGTATTTCGTATTTCGTATTTCGTATTTCGTATTTCGTATTTCGTATTTCGTATTTCGTATTTCGTATTTCGTATTTCGTATTTCGTATTTCGTATTTCGTATTTCGTATTTCGTATTTCGTATTTCGTATTTCGTATTTCGTATTTCGTATTTCGTATTTCGTATTTCGTATTTCGTATTTCGTATTTCGTATTTCGTATTTCGTATTTCGTATTTCGTATTTCGTATTTCGTATTTCGTATTTCGTATTTCGTATTTCGTATTTCGTATTTCGTATTTCGTATTTCGTATTTCGTATTTCGTATTTCGTATTTCGTATTTCGTATTTCGTATTTCGTATTTCGTATTTCGTATTTCGTATTTCGTATTTCGTATTTCGTATTTCGTATTTCGTATTTCGTATTTCGTATTTCGTATTTCGTATTTCGTATTTCGTTTTTCGTATTTCGTATTTCGTTTTTCGTATTTCGTCTTTCGTCTTTCGTCTTTCGTCTTTCGTCTTTCGTCTTTCGTCTTTCGTCTTTCGTCTTTCGTCTTTCGTCTTTCGTCTTTCGTCTTTCGTCTTTCGTCTTTCGTCTTTCGTCTTTCGTCTTTCGTCTTTCGTCTTTCGTCTTTCGTCTTTCGTCTTTCGTCTTTCGTCTTTCGTCTTTCGTCTTTCGTCTTTCGTCTTTCGTCTTTCGTCTTTCGTCTTTCGTCTTTCGTCTTTCGTCTTTCGTCTTTCGTCTTTCGTCTTTCGTTTTTCTTATTTCGTTTTTCTTATTTCGTTTTTCTTATTTCGTCTTTCGTCTTTCGTCTTTCGTCTTTCGTCTTTCGTCTTTCGTCTTTCGTCTTTCGTCTTTCGTCTTTCGTCTTTCGTCTTTCGTCTTTCGTCTTTCGTGTTTCGTGTTTCGTCTTTCGTCTTTCGTCTTTCGTCTTTCGTCTTTCGTCTTTCGTCTTTCGTCTTTCGTCTTTCGTTTTTCTTATTTCGTATTTCGTCTTTCGTCTTTCGTCTTTCGTATTTCGTTTTTCTTATTTCGTTTTTCTTATTTCGTATTTCGTCTTTCGTCTTTCGTCTTTCGTCTTTCGTCTTTCGTCTTTCGTCTTTCGTCTTTCGTCTTTCGTCTTTCGTCTTTCGTCTTTCGTCTTTCGTCTTTCGTCTTTCGTCTTTCGTCTTTCGTCTTTCGTCTTTCGTCTTTCGTCTTTCGTCATTCGTCTTTCGTCTTTCGTCTTTCGTCTTTCGTCTTTCGTCTTTCGTCATTCGTCATTCGTCTTTCGTCTTTCGTCTTTCGTCTTTCGTCTTTCGTCTTTCGTCTTTCGTCTTTCGTCTTTCGTCTTTCGTCTTTCGTCTTTCGTCTTTCGTCTTTCGTCTTTCGTCTTTCGTCTTTCGTCTTTCGTCTTTCGTCTTTCGTCTTTCGTCTTTCGTCTTTCGTCTTTCGTCTTTCGTCTTTCGTCTTTCGTCTTTCGTCTTTCGTCTTTCGTCTTTCGTCTTTCGTCTTTCGTCTTTCGTCTTTCGTCTTTCGTCTTTCGTCTTTCGTCTTTCGTCTTTCGTCTTTCGTCTTTCGTCTTTCGTCTTTCGTCTTTCGTCTTTCGTCTTTCGTCTTTCGTCTTTCGTCTTTCGTCTTTCGTCTTTCGTCTTTCGTCTTTCGTCTTTCGTCTTTCGTCTTTCGTCTTTCGTCTTTCGTCTTTCGTCTTTCGTCTTTCGTCTTTCGTCTTTCGTCTTTCGTCTTTCGTCTTTCGTCTTTCGTCTTTCGTCTTTCGTCTTTCGTCTTTCGTCTTTCGTCTTTCGTCTTTCGTCTTTCGTCTTTCGTCTTTCGTCTTTCGTCTTTCGTCTTTCGTCTTTCGTCTTTCGTCTTTCGTCTTTCGTCTTTCGTCTTTCGTCTTTCGTCTTTCGTCTTTCGTCTTTCGTCTTTCGTCTTTCGTCTTTCGTCTTTCGTCTTTCGTCTTTCGTCTTTCGTCTTTCGTCTTTCGTCTTTCGTCTTTCGTCTTTCGTCTTTCGTCTTTCGTTTTTCTTATTTCGTCTGTCGTATTTCGTATTTCGTATTTCGTATTTCGTATTTCGTATTTCGTATTTCGTATTTCGTATTTCGTATTTCGTATTTCGTATTTCGTATTTCGTATTTCGTATTTCGTATTTCGTATTTCGTATTTCGTATTTCGTATTTCGTATTTCGTATTTCGTATTTCGTATTTCGTATTTCGTATTTCGTATTTCGTATTTCGTATTTCGTATTTCGTATTTCGTATTTCGTATTTCGTATTTCGTATTTCGTATTTCGTATTTCGTATTTCGTATTTCGTATTTCGTATTTCGTATTTCGTATTTCGTATTTCGTATTTCGTATTTCGTATTTCGTATTTCGTATTTCGTATTTCGTATTTCGTATTTCGTATTTCGTATTTCGTATTTCGTATTTCGTATTTCGTATTTCGTATTTCGTATTTCGTATTTCGTATTTCGTATTTCGTATTTCGTATTTCGTATTTCGTATTTCGTATTTCGTATTTCGTATTTCGTATTTCGTATTTCGTATTTCGTATTTCGTATTTCGTATTTCGTATTTCGTATTTCGTATTTCGTATTTCGTATTTCGTATTTCGTATTTCGTATTTCGTATTTCGTATTTCGTATTTCGTATTTCGTATTTCGTATTTCGTATTTCGTATTTCGTATTTCGTATTTCGTATTTCGTATTTCGTATTTCGTATTTCGTATTTCGTATTTCGTATTTCGTATTTCGTATTTCGTATTTCGTATTTCGTATTTCGTATTTCGTATTTCGTATTTCGTATTTCGTATTTCGTATTTCGTATTTCGTATTTCGTATTTCGTATTTCGTATTTCGTATTTCGTATTTCGTATTTCGTATTTCGTATTTCGTATTTCGTATTTCGTATTTCGTATTTCGTATTTCGTATTTCGTATTTCGTATTTCGTCTTTCGTTTTTCTTATTTCGTCTTTCGTCTTTCGTCTTTCGTCTTTCGTCTTTCGTCTTTCGTCTTTCGTCTTTCGTCTTTCGTCTTTCGTCTTTCGTCTTTCGTCTTTCGTCTTTCGTCTTTCGTCTTTCGTCTTTCGTCTTTCGTCTTTCGTCTTTCGTCTTTCGTCTTTCGTCTTTCGTCTTTCGTCTTTCGTCTTTCGTCTTTCGTCTTTCGTCTTTCGTCTTTCGTCTTTCGTCTTTCGTCTTTCGTCTTTCGTCTTTCGTCTTTCGTCTTTCGTCTTTCGTCTTTCGTCTTTCGTCTTTCGTCTTTCGTCTTTCGTCTTTCGTCTTTCGTCTTTCGTCTTTCGTCTTTCGTCTTTCGTCTTTCGTCTTTCGTCTTTCGTCTTTCGTCTTTCGTCTTTCGTCTTTCGTCTTTCGTCTTTCGTCTTTCGTCTTTCGTCTTTCGTCTTTCGTCTTTCGTCTTTCGTCTTTCGTCTTTCGTCTTTCGTCTTTCGTCTTTCGTCTTTCGTCTTTCGTCTTTCGTCTTTCGTCTTTCGTCTTTCGTCTTTCGTCTTTCGTCTTTCGTCTTTCGTCTTTCGTCTTTCGTCTTTCGTCTTTCGTCTTTCGTCTTTCGTCTTTCGTCTTTCGTCTTTCGTCTTTCGTCTTTCGTCTTTCGTCTTTCGTCTTTCGTCTTTCGTCTTTCGTCTTTCGTCTTTCGTCTTTCGTCTTTCGTCTTTCGTCTTTCGTCTTTCGTCTTTCGTCTTTCGTCTTTCGTCTTTCGTCTTTCGTCTTTCGTCTTTCGTCTTTCGTCTTTCGTCTTTCGTCTTTCGTCTTTCGTCTTTCGTCTTTCGTCTTTCGTCTTTCGTCTTTCGTCTTTCGTCTTTCGTCTTTCGTCTTCGTCTTTCGTCTTTCGTCTTTCGTCTTTCGTCTTTCGTCTTTCGTCTTTCGTCCTTTCGTCTTTCGTCTTTCGTCTTTCGTCTTTCGTCTTTCGTCTTTCGTCTTTCGTCTTTCGTCTTTCGTCTTTCGTCTTTCGTCTTTCGTCTTTCGTCTTTCGTCTTTCGTCTTTCGTCTTTCGTCTTTCGTCTTTCGTCTTTCGTCTTTCGTCTTTCGTCTTTCGTCTTTCGTCTTTCGTCTTTCGTCTTTCGTCTTTCGTCTTTCGTCTTTCGTCTTTCGTCTTTCGTCTTTCGTCTTTCGTCTTTCGTCTTTCGTCTTTCGTCTTTCGTCTTTCGTCTTTCGTCTTTCGTCTTTCGTTTTCGTCTTTCGTCTTTCGTCTTTCGTCTTTCGTCTTTCGTCTTTCGTCTTTCGTCTTTCGTCTTTCGTCTTTCGTCTTTCGTCTTTCGTCTTCGTCTTTCGTCTTTCGTCTTCGTCTTTCGTCTTTCGTCTTTCGTCTTTCGTCTTTCGTCTTTCGTCTTTCGTCTTTCGTCTTTCGTCTTTCGTCTTTCGTCTTTCGTCTTTCGTCTTTCGTCTTTCGTCTTTCGTCTTTCGTCTTTCGTCTTTCGTCTTTCGTCTTTCGTCTTTCGTCTTTCGTCTTTCGTCTTTCGTCTTTCGTCTTTCGTCTTTCGTCTTTCGTCTTTCGTCTTTCGTCTTTCGTCTTTCGTCTTTCGTCTTTCGTCTTTCGTCTTTCGTCTTTCGTCTTTCGTCTTTCGTCTTTCGTCTTTCGTCTTTCGTCTTTCGTCTTTCGTCTTTCGTCTTTCGTCTTTCGTCTTTCGTCTTTCGTCTTTCTCCTTTCGTCTTTCGTCTTTCGTCTTTCGTCTTTCTCCTTTCGTCTTTCGTCTTTCGTCTTTCGTCTTTCGTCTTTCGTCTTTCGTCTTTCTCCTTTCGTCTTTCGTCTTTCGTCTTTCGTCTTTCGTCTTTCGTCTTTCGTCTTTCGTCTTTCGTCTTTCGTCTTTCGTCTTTCGTCTTTCGTCTATCGTCTTTCGTCTTTCGTCTTTCGTCTTTCGTCTTTCGTCTTTCGTCTTTCGTCTTTCGTCTATCGTCTTTCGTCTTTCGTCTTTCGTCTTTCGTCTTTCGTCTTTCGTCTTTCGTCTTTCGTCTTTCGTCTTTCGTCTTTCGTCTTTCGTCTTTCGTCTTTCGTCTTTCGTCTTTCGTCTTTCGTCTTTCGTCTTTCGTCTTTCGTCTTTCGTCTTTCGTCTTTCGTCTTTCGTCTTTCGTCTTTCGTCTTTCGTCTTTCGTCTTTCGTCTTTCGTCTTTCGTCTTTCGTCTTTCGTCTTTCGTCTTTCGTCTTTCGTCTTTCGTCTTTCGTCTTTCGTCTTTCGTCTTTCGTCTTTCGTCTTTCGTCTTTCGTCTTTCGTCCTTCGTCTTTCGTCTTTCGTCTTTCGTCTTTCGTCTTTCGTCTTTCGTCTTTCGTCTTTCGTCTTTCGTCTTTCGTCTTTCGTCTTTCGTCTTTCGTCTTTCGTCTTTCGTCTTTCGTCTTTCGTCTTTCGTCTTTCGTCTTTCGTCCTTTCGTCTTTCGTCTTTCGTCTTTCGTCTTTCGTCTTTCGTCTTTCGTCTTTCGTCTTTCGTCTTTCGTCTTTCGTCTTTCGTCTTTCGTCTTTCGTCTTTCGTCTTTCGTCTTTCGTCTTTCGTCTTTCGTCTTTCGTCTTTCGTCTTTCGTCTTTCGTCTTTCGTCTTTCGTCTTTCGTCTTTCGTCTTTCGTCTTTCGTCTTTCGTCTTTCGTCTTTCGTCTTTCGTCTTTCGTCTTTCGTCTTTCGTCTTTCGTCTTTCGTCTTTCGTCTTTCGTCTTTCGTCCTTTCGTCTTTCGTCTTTCGTCTTTCGTCTTTCGTCTTTCGTCTTTCGTCTTTCGTCTTTCGTCTTTCGTCTTTCGTCTTTCGTCTTTCGTCTTTCGTCTTTCGTCTTTCGTCTTTCGTCTTTCGTCTTTCGTCTTTCGTCTTTCGTCTTTCGTCTTTCGTCTTTCGTCTTTCGTCTTTCGTCTTTCGTCTTTCGTCTTTCGTCTTTCGTCTTTCGTCTTTCGTCTTTCGTCTTTCGTCTTTCGTCTTTCGTCTTTCGTCTTTCGTCTTTCGTCTTTCGTCTTTCGTCTTTTCGTCTTTCGTCTTTCGTCTCGTCTTCGTCTTTCGTCTTTCGTCTTTCGTCTTTCGTCTTTCGTCTTTCGTCTTTCGTCTTTCGTCTTTCGTCTTTCGTCTTTCGTCTTTCGTCTTTCGTCTTTCGTCTTTCGTCTTTCGTCTTTCGTCTTTCGTCTTTCGTCTTTCGTCTTTCGTCTTTCGTCTTTCGTCTTTCGTCTTTCGTCTTTCGTCTTTCGTCTTTCGTCTTTCGTCTTTCGTCTTTCGTCTTTCGTCTTTCGTCTTTCGTCTTTCGTCTTTCGTCTTTCGTCTTTCGTCTTTCGTCTTTCGTCTTTCGTCTTTCGTCTTTCGTCTTTCGTCTTTCGTCTTTCGTCTTTCGTCTTTCGTCTTTCGTCTTTCGTCTTTCGTCTTTCGTCTTTCGTCTTTCGTCTTTCGTCTTTCGTCTTTCGTCTTTCGTCTTTCGTCTTTCGTCTTTCGTCTTTCGTCTTTCGTCTTTCGTCTTTCGTCTTTCGTCTTTCGTCTTTCGTCTTTCGTCTTTCGTCTTTCGTCTTTCGTCTTTCGTCTTTCGTCTTTCGTCTTTCGTCTTTCGTCTTTCGTCTTTCGTCTTTCGTCTTTCGTCTTCGTCTTTCGTCTTTCGTCTTTCGTCTTTCGTCTTTCGTCTTTCGTCTTTCGTCCTTTCGTCTTTCGTCTTTCGTCTTTCGTCTTTCGTCTTTCGTCTTTCGTCTTTCGTCTTTCGTCCTTTCGTCTTTCGTCTTTCGTCTTTCGTCTTTCGTCTTTCGTCTTTCGTCTTTCGTCTTTCGTCTTTCGTCTTTCGTCTTTCGTCTTTCGTCTTTCGTCTTTCGTCTTTCGTCTTTCGTCTTTCGTCTTTCGTCTTTCGTCCTTCGAATTTCTTTTCTCGTATTTCGTCTTTCGTCTTTGGTCTTTCGTCTTTCGTCTTTCGTCTTTCGTCTTTCGTCTTTCGTCTATCGTCTTTCGTCTTTCGTCTTTCGTCTTTCGTCTTTCGTCTATCGTCTTTCGTCTTTCGTCTTTCGTCTTTCGTCTTTCGTCTTTCGTCTATCGTCTTTCGTCTTTCGTCTTTCGTCTTTCGTCTTTCGTCTTTCGTCTTTCGTCTTTCGTCTTTCGTCTTTCGTCTTTCGTCTTTCGTCTTTCGTCTTTCGTCTTTCGTCTTTCGTCTTTCGTCTTTCGTCTTCGTCTTTCGTCTTTCGTCTTTCGTCTTTCGTCTTTCGTCTTTCGTCTTTCGTCTTTCGTCTTTCGTCTTTCGTCTTTCGTCTTTCGTCTTTCGTCTTTCGTCTTTCGTCTTTCGTCTTTCGTCTTTCGTCTTTCGTCTTTCGTCTTTCGTCTTTCGTCTTTCGTCTTTCGTCTTTCGTCTTTCGTCTTTCGTCTTTCGTCTTTCGTCTTTCGTCTTTCGTCTTTCGTCTTTCGTCTTTCGTCTTTCGTCTTTCGTCTTTCGTCTTTCGTCTTTCGTCTTTCGTCTTTCGTCTTTCGTCTTTCGTCTTTCGTCTTTCGTCTTTCGTCTTTCGTCTTTCGTCTTTCGTCTTTCGTCTTTCGTCTTTCGTCTTTCGTCTTTCGTCTTTCGTCTTTCGTCTTTCGTCTTTCGTCTTTCGTCTTTCGTCTTTCGTCTTTCGTCTTTCGTCTTTCGTCTTTCGTCTTTCGTCTTTCGTCTTTCGTCTTTCGTCTTTCGTCTTTCGTCTTTCGTCTTTCGTCTTTCGTCTTTCGTCTTTCGTCTTTCGTCTTTCGTCTTTCGTCTTTCGTCTTTCGTCTTTCGTCTTTCGTCTTTCGTCTTTCGTCTTTCGTCTTTCGTCTTTCGTCTTTCGTCTTTCGTCTTTCGTCTTTCGTCTTTCGTCTTTCGTCTTTCGTCTTTCGTCTTTCGTCTTTCGTCTTTCGTCTTTCGTCTTTCGTCTTTCGTCTTTCGTCTTTCGTCTTTCGTCTTTCGTCTTTCGTCTTTCGTCTTTCGTCTTTCGTCCTTTCGTCTTTCGTCTTTCGTCTTTCGTCTTTCGTCTTTCGTCTTTCGTCTTTCGTCTTTCGTCTTTCGTCTTTCGTCTTTCGTCTTTCGTCTTTCGTCTTTCGTCTTTCGTCTTTCGTCTTTCGTCTTTCGTCTTTCGTCTTTCGTCTTTCGTCTTTCGTCTTTCGTCTTTCGTCTTTCGTCTTTCGTCTTTCGTCTTTCGTCTTTCGTCTTTCGTCTTTCGTCTTTCGTCTTTCGTCTTTCGTCTTTCGTCCTTCGAATTTCTTATCTCGTATTTCGTCTTTCGTCTTTGGTCTTTGGTCTTTGGTCTTTCGTCTTTCGTCTTTCGTCTTTCGTCTTTCGTCTTTCGTCTTTCGTCTTTCGTCTTTCGTCTTTCGTCTTTCGTCTTTCGTCTTTCGTCTTTCGTCTTTCGTCTTTCGTCTTTCGTCTTTCGTCTTTCGTCTTTCGTCTTTCGTCTTTCGTCTTTCGTCTTTCGTCTTTCGTCTTTCGTCTTTCGTCTTTCGTCTTTCGTCTTTCGTCTTTCGTCTTTCGTCTTTCGTCTTTCGTCTTTCGTCTTTCGTCTTTCGTCTTTCGTCTTTCGTCTTTCGTCTTTCGTCTTTCGTCTTTCGTCTTTCGTCTTTCGTCTTTCGTCTTTCGTCTTTCGTCTTTCGTCTTTCGTCTTTCGTCTTTCGTCTTTCGTCTTTCGTCTTTCGTCTTTCGTCTTTCGTCTTTCGTCTTTCGTCTTTCGTCTTTCGTCTTTCGTCTTTCGTCTTTCGTCTTTCGTCTTTCGTCTTTCGTCTTTCGTCTTTCGTCTTTCGTCTTGGTCTTTCGTCTTTCGTCTTTCGTCTTTCGTCTTTCGTCTTTCGTCTTTCGTCTTTCGTCTTTCGTCTTTCGTCTTTCGTCTTTCGTCTTTCGTCTTTCGTCTTTCGTCTTTCGTCTTTCGTCTTTCGTCTTTCGTCTTTCGTCTTTCGTCTTTCGTCTTTCGTCTTTCGTCTTTCGTCTTTCGTCTTTCGTCTTTCGTCTTTCGTCTTTCGTCTTTCGTCTTTCGTCTTTCGTCTTTCGTCTTTCGTCTTTCGTCTTTCGTCTTTCGTCTTTCGTCTTTCGTCTTTCGTCTTTCGTCTTTCGTCTTTCGTCTTTCGTCTTTCGTCTTTCGTCTTTCGTCTTTCGTCTTTCGTCTTTCGTCTTTCGTCTTTCGTCTTCCGTCTTTCGTCTTTCGTCTTTCGTCTTTCGTCTTTCGTCTTTCGTCTTTCGTCTTTCGTCTTTCGTCTTTCGTCTTTCGTCTTTCGTCTTTCGTCTTTCGTCTTTCGTCTTTCGTCTTTCGTCTTTCGTCTTTCGTCTTTCGTCTTTCGTCTTTCGTCTTTCGTCTTTCGTCTTTCGTCTTTCGTCTTTCGTCTTTCGTCTTTCGTCTTTCGTCTTTCGTCTTTCGTCTTTCGTCTTTCGTCTTTCGTCTTTCGTCTTTCGTCTTTCGTCTTTCGTCTTTCGTCTTTCGTCTTTCGTATTTCGTATTTCGTATTTCGTATTTCGTATTTCGTATTTCGTATTTCGTATTTCGTATTTCGTATTTCGTATTTCGTATTTCGTATTTCGTATTTCGTATTTCGTATTTCGTATTTCGTATTTCGTATTTCGTATTTCGTATTTCGTATTTCGTATTTCGTCTTTCGTATTTCGTATTTCGTCTTTCGTCTTTCGTCTTTCGTATTTCGTATTTCGTATTTCGTATTTCGTATTTCGTATTTCGTATTTCGTATTTCGTATTTCGTATTTTGTATTTCGTATTTCGTATTTCGTATTTCGTATTTCGTATTTCGTATTTCGTATTTCGTATTTCGTATTTCGTATTTCGTATTTCGTATTTCGTATTTCGTATTTCGTATTTCGTATTTCGTATTTCGTATTTCGTATTTCGTATTTCGTATTTCGTATTTCGTATTTCGTATTTCGTATTTCGTATTTCGTATTTCGTATTTCGTATTTCGTATTTCGTATTTCGTATTTCGTATTTCGTATTTCGTATTTCGTATTTCGTATTTCGTATTTCGTATTTCGTATTTCGTATTTCGTATTTCGTATTTCGTATTTCGTATTTCGTATTTCGTATTTCGTATTTCGTATTTCGTATTTCGTATTTCGTATTTCGTATTTCGTATTTCGTATTTCGTATTTCGTATTTCGTATTTCGTATTTCGTATTTCGTATTTCGTATTTCGTATTTCGTATTTCGTATTTCGTATTTCGTATTTCGTATTTCGTATTTCGTATTTCGTATTTCGTATTTCGTATTTCGTATTTCGTATTTCGTATTTCGTATTTCGTATTTCGTATTTCGTATTTCGTATTTCGTATTTCGTATTTCGTATTTCGTATTTCGTATTTCGTATTTCGTATTTCGTATTTCGTATTTCGTATTTCGTATTTCGTATTTCGTATTTCGTATTTCGTATTTCGTATTTCGTATTTCGTATTTCGTATTTCGTATTTCGTATTTCGTATTTCGTATTTCGTCTTTCGTCTTTCGTCTTTCGTCTTTCGTCTTTCGTCTTTCGTCTTTCGTCTTTCGTCTTTCGTCTTTCGTCTTTCGTCTTTCGTTTTTCGTCTTTCGTCTTTCGTCTTTCGTCTTTCGTCTTTCGTGTTTCGTCTTTCGTCTTTCGTCTTTCGTCTTTCGTCTTTCGTCTTTCGTCTTTCGTCTTTCGTCTTTCGTCTTTCGTCTTTCGTCTTTCGTCTTTCGTCTTTCGTCTTTCGTCTTTCGTCTTTCGTCTTTCGTCTTTCGTCTTTCGTCTTTCGTCTTTCGTCTTTCGTCTTTCGTCTTTCGTCTTTCGTCTTTCGTCTTTCGTCTTTCGTCTTTCGTCTTTCGTCTTTCGTCTTTCGTCTTTCGTCTTTCGTCTTTCGTCTTTCGTCTTTCGTCTTTCGTCTTTCGTCTTTCGTCTTTCGTCTTTCGTCTTTCGTCTTTCGTACTTCGTATTTCGTATTTCGTATTTCATATTTCGTATTTCGTATTTCGTATTTCGTATTTCGTATTTCGTATTTCGTATTTCGTATTTCGTATTTCGTCTTTCGTCTTTCGTCTTTCGTCTTTCGTCTTTCGTCTTTCGTCTTTCGTCTTTCGTCTTTCGTCTTTCGTCTTTCGTCTTTCGTCTTTCGTCTTTCGTCTTTCGTCTTTCGTCTTTCGTCTTTCGTCTTTCGTCTTTCGTCTTTCGTCTTTCGTCTTTCGTCTTTCGTCTTTCGTCTTTCGTCTTTCGTCTTTCGTCTTTCGTCTTTCGTCTTTCGTCTTTCGTCTTTCGTCTTTCGTCTTTCGTCTTTCGTCTTTCGTCTTTCGTCTTTCGTCTTTCGTCTTTCGTCTTTCGTCTTTCGTCTTTCGTCTTTCGTCTTTCGTCTTTCGTCTTTCGTCTTTCGTCTTTCGTCTTTCGTCTTTCGTCTTTCGTCTTTCGTCTTTCGTCTTTCGTCTTTCGTCTTTCGTCTTTCGTCTTTCGTTTTTCGTCTTTCGTCTTTCGTCTTTCGTCTTTCGTCTTTCGTCTTTCGTCTTTCGTCTTTCGTCTTTCGTCTTTCGTCTTTCGTCTTTCGTCTTTCGTCTTTCGTCTTTCGTCTTTCGTCTTTCGTCTTTCGTCTTTCGTCTTTCGTCTTTCGTCTTTCGTATTTCGTATTTCGTATTTCGTATTTCGTATTTCGTATTTCGTATTTCGTATTTCGTATTTCGTATTTCGTATTTCGTATTTCGTATTTCGTATTTCGTATTTCGTCTTTCGTCTTTCGTCTTTCGTCTTTCGTCTTTCGTCTTTCGTATTTCGTATTTCGTATTTCGTATTTCGTATTTCGTATTTCGTATTTCGTATTTCGTATTTCGTATTTCGTATTTCGTATTTCGTATTTCGTATTTCGTATTTCGTATTTCGTATTTCGTATTTCGTATTTCGTATTTCGTATTTCGTCTTTCGTATTTCGTATTTCGTATTTCGTATTTCGTCTTTCGTCTTTCGTCTTTCGTCTTTCGTCTTTCGTCTTTCGTCTTTCGTCTTTCGTCTTTCGTCTTTCGTCTTTCGTCTTTCGTCTTTCGTCTTTCGTCTTTCGTCTTTCGTCTTTCGTCTTTCGTCTTTCGTCTTTCGTCCTTCGTCTTTCGTCTTTCGTCTTTCGTCTTTCGTCTTTCGTCTTTCGTCTTTCGTCTTTCGTCTTTCGTCTTTCGTCTTTCGTCTTTCGTCTTTCGTCTTTCGTCTTTCGTCTTTCGTCTTTCGTCTTTCGTCTTTCGTCTTTCGTCTTTCGTCTTTCGTCTTTCGTCTTTCGTCTTTCGTCTTTCGTCTTTCGTCTTTCGTCTTTCGTCTTTCGTCTTTCGTCTTTCGTCTTTCGTCTTTCGTCTTTCGTCTTTCGTCTTTCGTATTTCGTCTTTCGTATTTCGTATTTCGTATTTCGTATTTCGTATTTCGTATTTCGTATTTCGTATTTCGTATTTCGTATTTCGTATTTCGTATTTCGTATTTCGTATTTCGTATTTCGTATTTCGTATTTCGTATTTCGTATTTCGTATTTCGTATTTCGTATTTCGTATTTCGTATTTCGTATTTCGTATTTCGTATTTCGTATTTCGTATTTCGTATTTCGTATTTCGTATTTCGTATTTCGTATTTCGTATTTCGTATTTCGTATTTCGTATTTCGTATTTCGTATTTCGTATTTCGTATTTCGTATTTCGTATTTCGTATTTCGTATTTCGTATTTCGTATTTCGTATTTCGTATTTCGTATTTCGTATTTCGTATTTCGTATTTCGTATTTCGTATTTCGTATTTCGTATTTCGTATTTCGTATTTCGTATTTCGTATTTCGTATTTCGTATTTCGTATTTCGTATTTCGTATTTCGTATTTCGTATTTCGTATTTCGTATTTCGTATTTCGTATTTCGTATTTCGTATTTCGTATTTCGTATTTCGTATTTCGTATTTCGTATTTCGTATTTCGTATTTCGTATTTCGTATTTCGTATTTCGTCTTTCGTCTTTCGTCTTTCGTCTTTCGTCTTTCGTCTTTCGTCTTTCGTCTTTCGTCTTTCGTCTTTCGTCTTTCGTCTTTCGTCTTTCGTCTTTCGTCTTTCGTCTTTCGTCTTTCGTCTTTCGTCTTTCGTCTTTCGTCTTTCGTCTTTCGTCTTTCGTCTTTCGTCTTTCGTCTTTCGTCTTTCGTCTTTCGTCTTTCGTCTTTCGTCTTTCGTCTTTCGTCTTTCGTCTTTCGTCTTTCGTCTTTCGTCTTTCGTCTTTCGTCTTTCGTCTTTCGTCTTTCGTCTTTCGTCTTTCGTCTTTCGTCTTTCGTCTTTCGTCTTTCGTCTTTCGTCTTTCGTCTTTCGTCTTTCGTCTTTCGTCTTTCGTCTTTCGTCTTTCGTCTTTCGTCTTTCGTCTTTCGTCTTTCGTCTTTCGTCTTTCGTCTTTCGTACTTCGTATTTCGTATTTCGTATTTCGTATTTCGTACTTCGTACTTCGTATTTCATATTTCGTATTTCGTATTTCGTATTTCGTATTTCGTATTTCGTATTTCGTATTTCGTATTTCGTATTTCGTCTTTCGTCTTTCGTCTTTCGTCTTTCGTCTTTCGTCTTTCGTCTTTCGTCTTTCGTCTTTCGTCTTTCGTCTTTCGTCTTTCGTCTTTCGTCTTTCGTCTTTCGTCTTTCGTCTTTCGTCTTTCGTCTTTCGTCTTTCGTCTTTCGTCTTTCGTCTTTCGTCTTTCGTCTTTCGTCTTTCGTCTTTCGTCTTTCGTCTTTCGTCTTTCGTCTTTCGTCTTTCGTCTTTCGTCTTTCGTCTTTCGTCTTTCGTCTTTCGTCTTTCGTCTTTCGTCTTTCGTCTTTCGTCTTTCGTCTTTCGTCTTTCGTCTTTCGTCTTTCGTCTTTCGTCTTTCGTCTTTCGTCTTTCGTCTTTCGTCTTTCGTCTTTCGTCTTTCGTCTTTCGTCTTTCGTCTTTCGTCTTTCGTCTTTCGTCTTTCGTCTTTCGTCTTTCGTCTTTCGTCTTTCGTCTTTCGTCTTTCGTCTTTCGTCTTTCGTCTTTCGTCTTTCGTCTTTCGTCTTTCGTCTTTCGTCTTTCGTCTTTCGTCTTTCGTCTTTCGTCTTTCGTCTTTCGTCTTTCGTCTTTCGTCTTTCGTCTTTCGTCTTTCGTCTTTCGTCTTTCGTCTTTCGTCTTTCGTCTTTCGTCTTTCGTCTTTCGTCTTTCGTCTTTCGTCTTTCGTCTTTCGTCTTTCGTCTTTCGTCTTTCGTCTTTCGTCTTTCGTCTTTCGTCTTTCGTCTTTCGTCTTTCGTCTTTCGTATTTCGTATTTCGTATTTCGTATTTCGTATTTCGTATTTCGTATTTCGTATTTCGTATTTCGTATTTCGTATTTCGTATTTCGTATTTCGTATTTCGTATTTCGTATTTCGTATTTCGTATTTCGTATTTCGTATTTCGTATTTCGTCTTTCGTCTTTCGTCTTTCGTCTTTCGTCTTTCGTCTTTCGTCTTTCGTCTTTCGTATTTCGTATTTCGTATTTCGTATTTCGTATTTCGTATTTCGTATTTCGTATTTCGTATTTCGTATTTCGTATTTCGTATTTCGTATTTCGTATTTCGTATTTCGTATTTCGTATTTCGTATTTCGTATTTCGTATTTCGTATTTCGTATTTCGTATTTCGTATTTCGTATTTCGTATTTCGTATTTCGTATTTCGTATTTCGTATTTCGTATTTCGTATTTCGTATTTCGTATTTCGTATTTCGTATTTCGTATTTCGTATTTCGTATTTCGTATTTCGTATTTCGTATTTCGTATTTCGTCTTTCGTATTTCGTATTTCGTATTTCGTATTTCGTCTTTCGTCTTTCGTCTTTCGTCTTTCGTCTTTCGTCTTTCGTCTTTCGTCTTTCGTCTTTCGTCTTTCGTCTTTCGTCTTTCGTCCTTCGTCTTTCGTCTTTCGTCTTTCGTCTTTCGTCTTTCGTCTTTCGTCTTTCGTCTCTCGTCTTTCGTCTTTCGTCTTTCGTCTTTCGTCTTTCGTCTTTCGTCTTTCGTCTTTCGTCTTTCGTCTTTCGTCTTTCGTATTTCGTCTTTCGTCTTTCGTCTTTCGTATTTCGTATTTCGTATTTCGTCTTTCGTATTTCGTATTTCGTATTTCGTATTTCGTATTTCGTATTTCGTATTTCGTATTTCGTATTTCGTATTTCGTATTTCGTATTTCGTATTTCGTATTTCGTATTTCGTATTTCGTATTTCGTATTTCGTATTTCGTATTTCGTATTTCGTATTTCGTATTTCGTATTTCGTATTTCGTATTTCGTATTTCGTATTTCGTATTTCGTATTTCGTATTTCGTATTTCGTATTTCGTATTTCGTATTTCGTATTTCGTATTTCGTATTTCGTATTTCGTATTTCGTATTTCGTATTTCGTATTTCGTATTTCGTATTTCGTATTTCGTATTTCGTATTTCGTATTTCGTATTTCGTATTTCGTATTTCGTATTTCGTATTTCGTATTTCGTATTTCGTATTTCGTATTTCGTATTTCGTATTTCGTATTTCGTATTTCGTATTTCGTATTTCGTATTTCGTATTTCGTATTTCGTATTTCGTATTTCGTATTTCGTATTTCGTATTTCGTATTTCGTATTTCGTATTTCGTATTTCGTATTTCGTATTTCGTATTTCGTATTTCGTATTTCGTATTTCGTATTTCGTATTTCGTATTTCGTATTTCGTATTTCGTATTTCGTATTTCGTATTTCGTATTTCGTATTTCGTATTTCGTATTTCGTATTTCGTATTTCGTATTTCGTATTTCGTATTTCGTATTTCGTATTTCGTATTTCGTATTTCGTATTTCGTATTTCGTATTCGTATTTCGTATTTCGTATTTCGTATTTCGTATTTCGTATTTCGTATTTCGTATTTCGTATTTCGTATTTCGTATTTCGTATTTCGTATTTCGTATTTCGTATTTCGTATTTCGTATTTCGTATTTCGTATTTCGTATTTCGTATTTCGTATTTCGTATTTCGTATTTCGTATTTCGTATTTCGTATTTCGTATTTCGTATTTCGTATTTCGTATTTCGTATTTCGTATTTCGTATTTCGTATTTCGTATTTCGTATTTCGTATTTCGTATTTCGTATTTCGTATTTCGTATTTCGTATTTCGTATTTCGTATTTCGTATTTCGTATTTCGTATTTCGTATTTCGTATTTCGTATTTCGTATTTCGTATTTCGTATTTCGTATTTCGTATTTCGTATTTCGTATTTCGTATTTCGTATTTCGTATTTCGTATTTCGTATTTCGTATTTCGTATTTCGTATTTCGTATTTCGTATTTCGTATTTCGTATTTCGTATTTCGTATTTCGTATTTCGTATTTCGTATTTCGTATTTCGTATTTCGTATTTCGTATTTCGTATTTCGTATTTCGTATTTCGTATTTCGTATTTCGTATTTCGTATTTCGTATTTCGTATTTCGTATTTC
>CANDYM010000632.1:0-28332 GCA_947397865.1 Polietes domitor
AATTTAAAGTAATGTATTAAAAAATGGCTATATTACTGCCTCAAAATATAAATTTAGGTTTCGGAGCTACAGGAAAGGGAAGTGATAATTAACGATTTACTAACAATACAACTCTCGAGTATATAATATCGTTCTCTATCGCGCTCTCTTTTTCCAATAAAATTAGAAATAGACTATCTTATGAGTATTTAAATGGATTGTCTGCTTTAAAAATTTTTATATTTCAAAAACCTCTTAATTTAAAAAATATGCCTACATTTCATACTCTACTACATCATTCCTTGGAATAGGGCATTATAAGTTTGTATCACGCCAAATGTTTATCATACAGAAATATAATAATTTACTTTATTAAAGTTCGAATGTAAGGAATGTTCGGAAAAAATAAGTTTTTAAATAGAAAACAATATGTTGACGATTTCCCGTCCTGTCCCGGGATCCCGGGAAATCGAAAAAATAATTTCCGTGTCCCGAGAAATAAAAAGTACGGGAAAATGCAAACCCTATAAAAGACCAAAAAAAGACCCGTGTCTCCCAATTTTGTCCACAGTCATGCCACAAATCTTTGGGACCTCGGTGTCATTTGTGAAAAAAACTGATCATTTTCTCAGCCTCATATCTTACAAACCGTTTGGAATTTTGATTTACTCTTTGAGGCAAATTTGTAGCTCTTGTCATAAAGAACCAACTAGGTACCAACTTAATGGCTACACATCCCAATTGTACAATGTACACACGTAAAATAAAGAGATGTTAGAAAGACGCACTCTTAAGGGGGTAAAATGGGAAAAAGTGCATCAAAATGGCCAAGTGGCCGCAGCTAGAATCATGAAATTCGGTGAATGCATTCCTCTGACTGCGTAAAATTGATAATACGCTTTTAACTTTTTTTAAAGATTCTTGATTTATATTTACTTTTTGAAATAACTTTAAGTATTATTTCGATAAATATAAACATATTCGTAGTAGTATAATTATATTGGTAGCGTGGTTTAAAATAATTAAAATTTTATATTCATTATTATTTTTTCAATATTTTTATTTGTTTGGATTTGGATATTTTAAAAAATTACCATTTTCCTGTAATGGTACTGCAATTCTACGAAAATCGACAGCCTCTGTAGAATACAATCCACGGTGGAGAGTATATAAAATTCGGCCGGACCGAAGGGTGCTACAGTTGGTTGTATTTCCATTCTATTTTAATTCCAAAAGTATAAATTTTGAAAATCCATTATATAGTGCAAAAAATAACCTAACTGCACGATTCAACCAATTTTTGTCGTTAAAGTAAAAAGTACGAATTTGGAAATAAATTTTTATTTTGCGTGCCTGTGCAGTCAGAGGAAATATATACACCGAATTCCATGATTTTAGCTGCGGCCTTTTGGTTGGTACCATTTCTATCTCTCTTTTCCTATTTTACCCCCTAAAGAGTACGACTTTCTAAAATCTCTTTATTTTAAGTGTCTACGCAATTAGAGGGATGTACAGACCGAATTTCATGATTCTAGCTGTAGCCCTTTTGTTGGTACTATTTTTATCCCTCTATATTTATTGTACCCTTAAAAGTACGAATTAGGAAAAAACCTTTTATTTTTCGTGTCTACCCAGTCAGAGTAATGTCTACTCCAAATTTCGTGGCTTCGAAAAAACGTTTATTTTACGTGTCTACGCAATCAGAGGAATGTATACACCGAATTTCATTATTCTAGATGCAGCCGTTTGGTCGGTACCATTTTTATCCCTCTATTCCCATTTTACCCCTGAGAAATACGAATTTAGAAAACATACTTTTATATTATGTATCTACTCACTTAGAGGAATGTACACGCCGAATTTTGTGTTCCTAGCTGTTGTCGTTTGATAGGTACCATTTTTATCCCCTTTTGCTCCATTTCACCCCCTTACGAATAAAATTCACTTTATGATGCACGTTTCTGTTATAGGGGGAAGCAGACATATTGAAAAATACGCCTAAAACGTCTAAAATATTAGGAGTTATTATGGGCATTTTTAGTCATTGTGAGGGAAAAATTTCCCATTTATGAAAAATGACAAAGGTACTAACTTTGTCATTCCGTTTGTAACACCCCATCCTGGAGGTGGAGGGTGTAATGAATAAAAAATGTGTGACTGATCGCTCCACATGATATTACTCGTGGAATACCTATATTGAGACTGTTTTTTTTCGAAGTTAAAGAAAGAGCAAAAATTTTGGCCTTTAAAATCATATCTAATATGAGTTTTTTTTGTCAAGAAAAAATGTACATGTTCCTGTGACTTTAATCGTACAAATTTAATTAAAATTTTGTGAATTTGTTTCATATGTGACTGCATGAAATGGAAACTTTTACCTGCCGGAAATAGATATTAGGATGACTATGATGGATATCATCATAATCAGCATGGATATTATGCAAAAAAGTTTTTCTTGCCTTTGTTTTCGTCTACTGTTGATAATTATAAATATTTGAGTTGTTTTGCTGTTTGGCAAGCATTCATTTAATTACATTTCTCCCCATACGTTGGCAAGCACTGCGGCTATTCAAAATTATATGAAGAAACTTTGTCGAATTTGTAACAGATTTTTCCGGCACATACACAAAGAGAGACAGTTTAAATAATGCAAATATTATCTAAATTTTCCGTAAATTAAAAAGCCGTTGAAATATTGACAAACACTGCACGAAAGAACATTGTAATATGTAATTATTGATGTAGACGATATGTGATTTCAACATGAGGCTGAGACTTACAAAAACTTCATACGCGACAAGTCAAAAATCCAAAAAAAAATGAGATGTCCCAATTTTTCTCTTTAGTTTGATCAGATCTCTAATTTAAGAACTTTTATTTTTACTTTACTTTTACCCTTTGCTTTAATGTACCCTTACAATGACATTTCTCATTTTATGCACACCAAGAATGTCACTAGTGTTAGTTTGAAAGTGGCCTAAGTCACACTATATACACTAATATTGATGTGTGGCGATGCAAACAAACATTTTTGTATTTATAATTTCCATTTTAGGTGATTCAAATAATTTGAATAACATACAAAATGAAATTATTTGAAAAGTAAAAAATAATTTTAATATAAAGTTTCTAAACGTACATGTATTTTTTATTTATTTATTTCTTTAAATAAAATATTTTGTGGTTTCTTTCATTTTTGGTAAGGAAATATTACTTTTGCGATCAAAATTAAAAATGTTGTGTGTTATTTTTTTTTTTCAATTTTGAGAAGAATGAAAGTGGTCTAAGTCAGTACATCCTCCGAAAGTAGTGGTTCCCTTAGAGGTACCAACGCTGTCGATTTTTTTATAAAGGTTCGATATAGTAGTAGGATATTCTGAGAAAAACAAGTAAGGAAAGGCTAAAGGGTTTGATTACTAAACCCAGGTGTTTCATGGTAGCAACTTTATGTAGTTCATATAACTTATACAGTTACTATAAACTCATCTTTAGTCATATTTAAAAAATATGGTAAATAATTGATCCATTTCATCCATTTTCCGGCAGACAAATACAAATTATAAAGTAGTAATAGGATGAATCGGACCGACATTTGAAAGGAGGCCTATAACAACACTTGGGGCCTGGTCCAAAACATGGGCCTATATATTTCTCATTCACGGTACGTATTCCTAGTTGAAATATATCATGATCGGATGTAAGACGTAATTACTAGAGCTGTATTAGAGTAGAATAGGGGCCCCATTTGGGTTATTTCAAAGTATGAACACATATATTTGACTTTGTATTCTTTCCTATAGCTTTTAAAAAATCACCCTTTAGATAGGGTACTTTTGGAACATGTAAGGGATTTTTTCATGAAAATTTATTAATTAATCAAGGTTAATCTGTGATTTTTCTTGTAATCTCTCTTTTAATTTATTAAATATTTCGTCAATTGTTTTTTACTCAATTTTATATTTTTATGTGCAAATGGAAATTTAAGATTATATATAATACATGTTGATGGTGCAGCAATCGGCCAGACAGAGTAAGTAACTCCCTGTGTACCATTGAAACTGTCCGATCGAATTTAACGCCTTTTGAGCTTGTGTTTGGTTCGGCTATTTGTGATTTCAGGAAATACATTCCGCGATAGCACATGTCCGGTGGAGGAGGGGAGAGGAGGGTCAGCTTGCGTTAAATTAAATTTGTTCATGTTGCGTCTGATGCCTTATCCGTGTTCGCAGAGTAGTGGGCGTATAGGTGTGAATGCTTACCCAAATAAGTATGTATGTATATGTATGATGTGTGTGTGTGTGCACGGACAAAATAAGCAATAAGTGTAGGTATTGTATGCATGTATGCACACACATAAACACACACACACACTGATATTCGTATGAATGGATGGATGTCGTAACGCTGGTAACATCCGTGTGTATGTAACTTTATTGCCACCTTGGCGAATGATTATTAGTTACACTCCTCGTGTGTAAGTTGATTATATCCTGTGCGTGCTTGTTTTTATATGTATGTAGAGTATGTACAGGGTCTTCCAACAAGAGGTGTTATTTTGAATCATTCGGTATTTCGGTAGCTGTCACTTTTGAAGCTTTTATTCTTTGACATTTGACAAGTTGAAACTACGCCATTACTAATAAAAATGAAACGATACACGCTTCAACAACGCATTGAAATTATTAAAATTCATGAATGAAAATGATCCGGAATTCCATCGAAAAATCATCTTGACTGATGAGGCCCATTTCCACCTCGGTGGCTACGTCATCATGCAAAATTGTCGCATCTGGGGCTCGGAAAACCCAAGAGTTATTGTTGTGAAGCCTCTCCATCTTCATCGTGTGAGACGGTTTGGTGCGGTTTATGGTCCGGCGGGGTCATTGGACCTTACTTTTTCAAAAATGAGGTTGGATCAACAGTTACGGTGAATGGATTGCGCTATCGAGAGATGATTAATGATTTTTTATGGTCGGAGTTGGATGGTATTGATCTGGACAACGATTACTTTCAACAAGACGGCGCTACGTGCCACACAAGCAACGAAACCATTGCTCTTTTACGGGATAAGTTTACGGACCGTGTTATCTCTCGAAGAGATGATCACAATCGGCCACCGAGATCTTGTGATTTAACACCTTGCGACTTCTTCCTTTGGGGCCACGTGAAAGATAGGGTCTACGCCAACAGCCCAGCGTCGATTCAAGACCTCAAAGATAGAATTCATGAGACTATCGAGGGCATAGGGTAGCCACTTTGCGATTTGGTTATGGAAAATTTCATGAAAAGGATATGGTCCTGGTGGCCATTTGGCTGATGTTGTTTTTCATTATTAACGGCATACCTTCCTCTTTATTAGGAAATAAACATCCGATCATTTATCTCAAAAAATGGCCAAAATAACAGCTCTTGTTGGAAAACCCTATATATACACAACACACATATGTACCATAAACATACATTGGAGTACATTCGAATTTGTATGTGGGACGTTACACTTTTCATTTCCTTTGATATGTGTGTGGCGCGGAGACATTTCTTCATGCAATGTCCCATATATGTTACATTTGCTGTACTCAAATATGCATTACCCTGAACACACGTGTGGATACATATGTATTGTGACGAAATTATGAAAATGCTTAACAATTTGCCAACATATTGGCCGCTCCCCCTCCCCCACCACACCCTACTCACTCAATAAAACCATCCCCTTCTGGTGGGATGATGCTTTTTGATGACATCGTAAACGTTCATCTGAGCATAATTTGAATTTATTTTTATTTTATGTGCATGCGTATGTAAGTAAGTTCCCACTTTACTGATGGGAATGAGGACTGATTCGTGTGAAATATGTTACACCTCTGAAACATTTAAATGTTATTGCTGATATACGATCTCAATGATAGCGAGACGTGTATGGCTGGGCTTTGTGCGAAATCTGTCTACCTCTGCAATATGTTCAACTCCTGGGAATCAATAAATTCAATGGCTCTGATGTCAGCCCCCCTCCCCTTCCGACAATACTACTGCCTTATTCAATGGTTTGACATTTTGTGCAGGCTAAACATTATGTATACACACATATAATCTGATGGCATTTATTTAATGTAATATGTATTAGGGTGTCCCGTACAACAATTTAATCTTCTAATATTTTCAGAAGAACACACACACAAGTAATCTGATTAGGATGTCCCGTACAACAATTTAATCTTCCAAAAATTATGACAATTGATACTATTTTGCTTGTAGGTGTTGTCGGGTGAAATTTCCCAGAAACCGCCAAAATATTGAAACGGCTTTTCGCACCCTTTTCACTCTCCCTCGTCAATACCCACAAGATACAAATAGTACCACTTTCCAGGTTTTCTACTTCCACTTCATAAAGGGTGGTTAAATTGTAAGGGCCGATGTTGAATGTGAACCACACCTAAACGTCAAGTTTTTTTCTGCATTTCATTTGACATTTCTCAATTTCAGACTAACTCAATTTGAACCATGGAAAGATACACAATCGAGCAACGCGTTAAAGTTATTCAGGCTTATTACGAAAATGGGCGATCAAATCAAAATCCATATCGTGCACTTCGTGATTGTTTCATCTTCAATGATGAGACACATTTTCACCTCAGTGGATTCGTCAATAAGCAGAATTGCCGCATTTGGGCGAATGATAATCCAAGAGTGATTGTCGAAAAACCAATGCACTCGCAGAGTGACTGATTGGTGCGGTTTATGGGCTGGCGGCATCTTCGGTCCGTATTTTTTTTTTTTCAAACTAAGGCCGGCTAGGCAATTACTGTGAATGATCTTCGCTATCGTGAGATGATAACAAACTTTTTATGACCAGAATTGGAAGTTATGGACGTGGACGATATGTGGTTTCAACAGGAGGGTGCCACTTGCCACACACAGCTAACGAAACAATGGCTCTTTTGCGCGACAAATTCAATGGCCGTGTTATCTCACGTGACGGCGATGTCAATTGGCCGCCAAGATCATGAGATTTGACACAGTTGGACTTCATTTTTTGGGGTTATTTGAAAGAAAAGGTGTAAGTCGATAGGCCAGCAACAATTCAAGAGTTAAGGATGAGATAATTCGCCACATTAACGGTATATAACGTCAATTATGCCGCAGCGTCATCGAAAATATGGACCATCGGATAGAGGTGTGCCGCCTAGGTCGCCACGGCCATTTGGCCGATATTTTGTTCCAAGAGCTAAAGGATGAGCTAATTCGGAGGATGAGATAATTCAAGAGCTAAAGGATGAGATAATTCGGCACATTAACGGCATAGAACCTCAATTATGCGTCATCGAAAATTTGGACCATCGGAGGGAGGTGAGCCGTTACATAAATAGTTGAACCATACCAATATTATCATAATAAAAAGAAATGACAATAATTTCCTAAATAATATGCTAATACATCGGCCAAAATTCAACTTTTGTTCTAGTAGACATTTTTGAGTTCTGTTAAAAAAATCAAAATTAGGCAAGGATCCATTTACATTAAATATCGGGAAATCGGATATATTTTAGAAATCGGCAAAAAGTTGACCACTTTTCGTATTTTTCGATTTTATTTTTTTTTCTGTGTTTATTTGTTTAACATATTTTTATGTAATTATTCATAATGCAAAGAAAAAAATTTTGATTATTTCAAAATTTTCAGATTTTGAAAATTGAAAAAAAAATATTTTATTTTTTTGACTTTGTAGAACTGTTTCTCACACATTTTAAGAGATTTCGCACTCAGATCTTTTTTATTAGAAATTGTGGTTTCTTAGCTTTACTATGACGCCAAAAATATATAAAAAATGTGTGTGCCAAATATAGTTTGTTTATAATAAGTATTTAAAAGAATATGATTTTTGAATAAATGTCTGACTTTGAACCAACACAACTTTTTTCCTTCAAAAGCCTTTAACGAAATATATACATATTTGGAAAGGTTGAAGGGTTCCCCGATTTTGTAGGGTAACTTTTGCCTGCACGAAATTGCACCCTTTGAAGATAGCATACATTTAGTGCAAAAAGTTTGATTTTTTTAGTTCCACTCCGATACATTGCGTTTTGAAATTAAACAAATTTTACTTTTTGCACTAAATGTATGCTTATTCCATAATGTATGCTATATCCATAATCTCTTAAAATGTCTGAGAAACAGTTCGACAAAGTCAAAAAAAGAAATTACGTTTTCTCAATTTTCAAAATCTGAAAAATATGAAAATCTGTAATACAAAAAAATTAAAATTTGAACTGGGATGTTGTTTGCATATATATTTAATAGAATGCAAATTTATTTACAAATGGTATGGCGACATTTATTACTTGGCTGCAGACTACCACGATCATGATTTCGACCATGTCAAAAGTCTTTTCAAGTGGCTTCGCAGCGACTTTTCAACATCAAACCCGGCCTCTATAAGGAGATGATTCACACAAACGAACGAGAAGCACAACTCACTTGCCGAATTTGCGGTATATGCAGGTATAGTTACCCAGCAATACTTCTGCCCTGCCAACGCTCATTTGTTTTAGTTGTTTTAGTTAGACCAAAAAAATTGGTCTGTAATCAATATTTGATTTGAACTGGGATATTGTCCTGGCTCAAGACCATTTTGCATCTATATTTAATAGAGTACAAATTTATTTACAAATGTCATGGTGTCATTTATTACTTGACTGCAGACTACTAATGTTAAAATCTCAAAATAATCCTTGGGTCCTTTTCTAATTTTGACTGTTTACGGTGCTAAAAAATATCTACTAGAACAAAAGTTATTGAACTTTGGTCGATGGATTTTGATTCTGAATCACTGTGCGATGACGAGTTAAGGTGGACGGTTCTTCAGCCACACTATCCTGAACAGCAGCAATATTTACTGCAGTACGAGCTGTACGAGCAATCACTGGTGTTTTCGCATCTCCCACAGACCCGGTTTGCTCAAATTTTTCCGATTGTACGTACATTTGGACGATTAAATTGACCGAAAATGCACGATATGCATTTTGATTTCAAAGCCCATTCTCATAATAAGCCTGAATAACTTTAATGCGTTGCTCGATTGTGTATCTTTCCATGATTCAAATTGAGTTAGTCTGAAATTGAAAAATGTCAAATGAAATGCAGAAAAAAACTTCACGTTTAGGTGTGATTCACATTCAATATCGGCCCTTACAATTTAACCCCAATATAAGAAAGACCCAGCTCATAATTTTTCGAAATCCGATAACCCAAACAAAAAATTACCTAGCTCATAGCAAGCCTAACAGGCTTGCTGTTATTTCGATTACAAACTGCATTATGAAATTGTTAATCTCATATTATTTCCAGTTTCATCCGTCTTGCAAAGTCTTTAGACCAATTTTGCCACACCGCAAATACCAAATTTTCTTATCTTGTGATTAGAAAAATATACATTAGAGTGGCTTCATTGTGAGGAAGGCAAAATGTTGTTGATGTTCCCCACATAAATGAAAGATTGGTTTGTTTTATGTGTTCTCCCAAAATTCGTGAGCTGAACGCGTTCAAAATAACCTCCACAAATCAGGTTTTTCTTGAAAAGAATTCACAATGAGAATGGTATTGAAAAAAATGTTAGAAATTAAAATCCGACCCGAGCCTTATCAAACGGTATTAAAAACTTGATATATGACCCAGTTAAAGGGCAGAATTATACTATTTTAGTGCAATTTTTGATGCATTTTTTATAAAAACCGCAATAACTTCCACATTTTTAGTGCGATTTATGTTTTTAGGGGCTCGATGGTGAGGTATTGAATTGCAATTTTTAGAATTTTCTAACCCATTAAGGGCCGCAAATTTGTTTCTTTGGTTCTCAGTGGGTTAAATGTGAACTAAAAACTGAAATATGGGGTTATATGCTTCATAAGCACATTCTAGTCTTACAAAAAACTAATTTTTGAAACAAAAACATCTGAAATTTTGGTCTTTCAATGTATAAATTAGGAGGAAAAGATGTTACAATAAAACCGGTTTCGTTCTTTTGATGAAAATCGATGTGAGATCTTTTACTTCATCTCTGAAAAATACAATGATTTAGTAAGTACTTTACAGATTATGAACCTAACTCCAAGGTAATACACATTAATGAAGGTAATGAAAATTAATTAATAAAAATCTTCAACTCAATAATTTTGTGTTTGTCGCATACGTCTTTTTTTCCAAATAGGCCTCGATATATGGTTACCACTTTTCAAACCTCCAACTCTGAAAAAAACTTTTGTTACGACCAGTCTGTCCACAAAAAAATCCAACATCCGCCAACAAATTGATCTATCTTCTGGTCAGTAATATATACTTTAGGATGAGTCACGAATAAATTACAGCGGTTACCCCCAAAGATCTGATGACTGAATTGTTTAATGATGATCTGCAAAAAATTTCGTTGCTGGATCAAGCCGTCTGTGAGCTAAACGCTCCTGAAAACACCTCTAAAAATCACGTTTTTCCTACGTAATTGTTTATGTTATATTTTTGTCCATTTTTTTATGAATTAATAGACCCTTGGAAGAACTTTAAATATAAATTTCTATACTTGTCTTAGGTTAACTCATTTGTCGTATTATTGGACGTTTAGATTGATATTTTGTGGTTTTTCAAAGAGACAGCTAAAAACTCATATTTCTTGGTAATATTTTGGAAAAGGTGTTATGAAAAATAAACAGAAGGAGTCAATACCTTTCGAACGATGCCTAAATGTTGAATATCGGACGAAAAGTGACGTCACTGACTCCATTTATGTGAAATAATTTAATAAAGGAGATGTTTTTCAGAGCCAACATTTACAAACTCTTTTTACAAAAATGAGCGCTGCGGCGTCAATTTTCTTCCGATGTTCATCATTTAGGCATCATTCGATAGGTATTGACGGCAGACTTTTATTTTTTTATAAAATATTAACACCAAATACGAATAATTTTTCAGTTGACACTATGAAAAAAACGAAAAAACTGCTATAAACGTCCAATAATTCGACCAATAAGTTACTGTAAGACAAGAATCGAAATTTATATTTAAAGTGCTTTCAAGGGCCTATTAATTCAGAAAAAAATTTTGGACAAAATGCAGCACAAAAAAAAATTACACGGGAAAATCATGATTTTTGGAGGTGTTTTCTGGTGCGTTTAGCTCACAAATGGCTTGATCTAGGAACGTACTATTTTGCAAAACCTCATTAAACAATCCAAACTTTATTTTCGTGGGGTGTCTGGAAATTGTTTTTCCTTTTGTATGGAAATCGACCCAGCCTTATATACATATACCAATTTTCAGCCTTCTATCTCTCAAAAGCACTTCTGCCAAGAGCAATCAATTTATGATCGATGTGACAAAATTTTTAGGGTTACCCACTAGGGATCCAAAATTTGGCAAATCATCTACAAAAAGCCTCTGATCTTGGTTTTATGTCGTCACGATATCTTATTTGTTTCAAAATATACATAATTAGATCCAAAAATCAATTTGGTTCTAGGTAGTAAAGAGTGATTTTTTTGAGGTTAGGATTTTCATGCATTAGTATTTGACAGATCACGTGGGATTTCAGACATGGTGTCAAAGAGAAAGATGCTCAGTATGCTTTGACATTTCATCGTGAATCGTCTTACAAACGAACAACGCTTGCAAATTATTGAATTTTATTATCAAAATGCGTGCTCTGTTAAGAAAGTTCATTGCGCGCTTCCATTTTATGGTCAGTTTAATCGACCCACTGAAGCGGCTATTCGGGCTATTGTGACTAAATTTCGCACCAAATTTACATTGTTGGACATTAAACCACCAACACGCTTACGTAGAGTGCGAACTGAAGAAAATATCGCAGCTGTATCGGCCAGTGTTAATTTTCGATTCGTCGTCGTTCGCACCAATTTGGTCTCTGTTACTCAAAAACGTGGAAATGCCAAAATTGGACTAAGCGGATGGACCACCTAAGACGCAGCCGCGGTCAACATTTAAATGAAATTATCTTCAAAAAGTAAATGTCATGGACCAATCTAACGTTTCAAATAAAGAACCGATGAGATTTTGCAAATTTTATGCGTTTTTTTTTAAAAAAAGTTATCAAGCTCTTAAAAAATCAAGCTCTTAAAAAATCACCCTTTATAAAGAAATTCCACTTTGGATGCCCAATATTTTGAATATTTACGGCTTTAAACATTTATTGATATTTATTGAAAACATTTTATATGTAGTAGAGAGAGCAGGCGAGGCTGGCTTCCTGGAATATTTCTATTGAAAATGTAAGGCATATCGCTACGTACATTTTAATACTTAAAATTTTCTGAATTTCCTGAACAATTTTTAACAATCTCTAGACATTGATAAAAGCACGTATAGCCTTCCATCGATATGGCCTCTAGAGAACATAGCCTACGCCAAGGGGATTCGTTAAATCATATAAAGTGTTTTCAATTGTTGCTGCCGTAGTTATCTCTGACGTGGGAGTATTTTATTGTTAACATTCTGTTAACCAGGCACGTATTCAGTTACCTCGAAACACACGAAAAAGTTTCGGCGAAAAAAAAAGTCCAACAAAAAGAAGGTTGTAACGAATTCGTTTGCCCGAAAAAACAAAAAACTTTCAATAATTGACAAACTTATTTGTTGGTGTTGTTGGGAATGCGTAGCCATATTGGTGTTCTGATTTTTCATTCCTCGGTGGACATATGAACACCGCTCGCTACATACAATACATAAAGACATATGTATACTCGCATATGTGGAAATGTTAAAGCGTCGAAAGGTAAAAACGTAACATGGCTCTGGACAAAAGTACTCGAACGGGAAAAGTTTTATTGTCAAATAAATGAAATAAAATGAAAGTTTTTAAGTGTTGCAAACAGAATACCCAGGTTTTTTGTGTGCAAAAGTTAGAATTATCTTTCGAAGCAGATTCGAAAACAATTTCTAATTCAACAGTATCGACGTCATATTACGGTTGGTTACAACGAGATGAGCCTTTCAAGTGAGTGGTACTCACTGACCGATATAAATTTATGCGTTGTGAATGGACTTGAATTACATATTTGGAAAAAAGTCAATTCGCACAACTAAGATTAAATTTAAATTAAATACGGTTTTATGCTTCATATTGAAGCAAAAGGAAGTATTAGATTAAATTATGATTTGAAGAAATTCCAAAAAAAAACACAATCAGTACCTTTCTAACAAGCCCTCAAAACACATATCTAACACAAATGTGTGTGTTACAGCGCATTTTATGAAAAAAACGAACTAAAATCGTAAAAAACTTGCTAGCTCATTAATGGACAGTGCTAAAGCCGACATTAATTATAGTCGAGAAATTCCACAACTTTTTTTGAAGCAAGCTGTTGTCAGTTGATTTAATTATGTCTATTAATTATTTTTAATTTCGACTGTCATCTTGTTTATAATTGTTGTAGAGTAAGTATCAGGAACTCCACCATGAAACTTATTATGAAATCGAAGATGTACATGTTTGAATATTAAAAAATTACTTCTCTGTCAATTTAAAAAATAAATAATACATAAAAAAAGGTCAAGATACATAAAGAAAAAATAAATAATTTTATATTTATATTTTCAAAAAGCTTATGTATGGTATATATTGGTAGATAGTGGGTGCTACAGTTGGTTGCATTTTCATTCTATTTTTGAAATTTTGAAAATCCATTATCAGACGTACTTTGTTCAAAATAATCTAACTTCATGATTCGAACAATTTTTGCCGTAAAAGAAAAAGTACGAATTTCGACAAAACTTTTTATTTTGCGTGTCTATGCAGTCAGAGGAATGTATACTCCGAATTTCATGACTCTAGCTGCGGTCATTTGGTTTGTACTATTTGTTTCCCTTTTTTCATTCGAGCCCCAAAAAGTACGAATTACGAAAAATGCGTTTATTTTACGTGTCTACGCAATCAGAGGAATGCATTTCATTATTCTAGGTGTAGCCGTTTTATTGCTACCATTTTTATCCCTATATTCCCGTTTTACCCCTTTAAAGTACGAATTTGAAAAAAATACTTTTATATTATATATCCACTCAATTATAGGAATGCACACACCGAATTTCGTGTTTCTAGCTGTTGTCGTTTAATATGTACCATTTTTATCCCTTTTTGCCCATTTCACCCCCTACGAATAATAATAACTTTGTGGTGCACGTTTTTGTTATAAGGGGAATGCACACATCCAATATCAAGTAAGCATAAGCAGACATATTGAAAAATGTGCTTAAATACTCTAAAATATTATGGGTATTTGTAGTCCTTGTGAGGGAAAAATGTTTCCCTTTGGGCCGATTTCGTCCAGTTTCAATCCCAACCGATCTACGACTATAAGACGCAGACGGAACATAATAACAATGATATTATAGTTTTTTGGCGTAAAACTTTGCAATCGTAATTGTGATGATATTTTTGGAAGGGCAATATTTTTAGAGACATAACTGATTTTTTAATTATCCCATATCCTCTACTAACATTGGGAAAATAGTATCGCAGTTAGTAAACAAATTATAGAAGATAAGTGTATTCTTACCAAATGCTTAATAAAACTGAACAAAATAAAAATATCTCACATTATGAAAAACCACAGGCAAATTATTCTTGGAAATGTTATAAAAATGTTTTAAACTGTTTCTTATTTTACAGTGTTGAAAATTTTGAAGATTTTTCATTTCATTTTATGAACGATTGTAAATTTTGCAAAACAAATACGACTACTACAGCTACAAACAGGGATTTTTGGAAATGTTTACTTTTCAGGGAGGAAAGAGACAAAAGGGCTACAGGAATGGTACCAATTTAAGTAGTGCAGATATATTTGTGCAAATCGGTATTTAAATTTCTCTGACAACGTAGACTTGCAAAATAAATGGAATTTTCGAAATTTGTACTTTTAAGGGGCTAGCGGGACAAAAATGGAAAAACGTGGTACCAACTAAAGTATTACAGATAGAATCGTGAAATTTGTTGTGTAGATTGACAACGTAGAAGCGCAAATCTAAATGCATTTTTCGAAAATTTTACTTATGTATCATTAAATTAAATGTACCGTTTTAAGTATGGCAGCTACAGCCGTGTTGTATAAATTACTCTGAGAACGTATAAGCACAATTTAATTGATTTTTTTTCGAAATTTGTACTTATAAGGGGTGAACGGGACAAAAAGGGATAAAAATGGTACCAACTAAAGCATTACAACTAGAATCGTGAAAGTGGGTATGTAAATTCCTCTCACCACGCAGAAGCGCAATATAAATGCATTTTTGAAATCCGCTTCAGTGCGTCGATTAAACTGACCATAAACGCATTTTGATAATAAAATTCAATAATTTGCAAGCGTTGTTCGTTTGTAGGACGATTCATGGTTAAATTATAGACCAAACTGAAGATGTTTTACAGTGAAATTTGCTTTCTATTAAATATAGATGCAAAATGGTCTTGAGCCAGGACAATATCGCAATTTAAATATAAAATTTTAATTATTTTAAACAAGTAAGGAGGGGGTAAAGTCGGGCGGGGCCGACTATATGATACACTCCACTTTCTATCCGAATGCAATTCTATTCGGTATTAAAGTGAAATGAAATGAATTGATACTGACCAAAGAAATAAAAACGAAAAAACTATTATTTTATATTTATTTATAATTTTCGGTTTGGCTATATTAAAAAAATAAATTTTCCTGTAATATTACTGAACTTCTACGTAAAATCGACAGACTCTGTGGAATGCAATCCATGGTGGAGGATGTATGAGGTTCGGCCCGGACGAACTTTACACCATTTTTACTTGTTTTATGCTCATATTTTGAACTATTTGTGATTTTACTGAAAAACGCTATTTTTTGTTCTAATTCGTTTGTAATTGACTGAGTTGTTGAAGTTTTTATTAAAAATATTTTTTGTAACAATACAAATATTAATCAAATAGACTAAAATTGTCATAACAATAAATATAATTCTCCCTCTCCTTTAACTTCCCATTAAACGGTTTGATAATTTTACCTGATTTTCTTTCAGCAGCTAGTTTCAACGTAGTTGAATCATGGTTTTATTTATTGTACCCAGCTTACTCATAAAATTAAATATCACAAAACGAGTTAAGCAATATCCTCCACACATAGCAAGAAACGACAAATTCGTAATTGGATCTTTGTGCATAACCATTGTTCCTGGCAAGGCAAACATAATAACCATCATTATCGCGTAATGCCGTCCTAATGCGTTAAATACTTGAGAGTTTTGTGGCTGGTTGAACAATGCACGTCATCGCACCAAACACTTCTCGTTGTCCTTGGCAAACGGCTAATATGGCGCGGCGCGGTGGAAACTTTCATTAAGTAGCCACAGCGGCATTCAAATGTCCATCAATCTCTGGCTCTGTATGGAAGGCTGGGCCAGTAGAAATGAATGCAAACTCATACCTATAAAAATGTGTATTTATAGCGTGGAAAACCATTCAACGCTAACAAATGACAATTTTTTTTTGCTTTTCAAGGTCTCCTTCGCTTCGAAAACAAAAGATATGTGTTGAGAGAAGATGTCGCATTTGAGATAATACTTTGTGTGTGTGTGTTATTCTAGACACACATAGACACAGTCCATAAGAACATTCAAGTGTTGTCATAAATAAGAAGTCTATGTGTGAGAGAAAGGGGGTAATGAGAGTCCACAGTGGTTCCATCAAAAATTCATTAAAGAAGCAGACCTGCTACTTATGTATATCTCCTGAAAAGGGTTCAGAGTATGGTCCGAGTCAGCATATGCGTCAGCTAAGGAAACATTGAAGGCAATTATATGACAGCTAGATCGCCGATTAAGCTTTAATGTCTTTCCCTTTATACACATTGCTGGACATTGTTAGTTTTTGTAGGAGCTGTGAGGACGAGGTCGAGAGTGAGACCGTCTAACACCTTCTCTGTTTCTGACCGGCAATGAACAGTGGTTCCAAATCGATTTTGGGATTTATTTTCCCCGTTTTGGGAATTATGGAATTAGTATATGAGGAATCACAAAAATTTAGAGTCGTGTTACTATTGCAAATCAGTTTTAGCGATACTTAATATAAAAATCCCACAATTCCCAAAACGGGGAAAATAAATCCCATTTTTTTTTGGAAAATAAACAATGGTTTAAAAGCAATAAAAATCTAAATTTTATAAAAATTGAAATCTAAAGTTGAAAAAGAAATAAAAACTTAAATTTACAGGTAACCAATTTTGAGGGTCGCCCAGCTACCACCAAAACCAAAACTTTCCAAGTCAGATTGAAAACTCCTTCTACTAAATGCATGTGCAATTTCTTCCAGATATCTCTTTCCGTTCAAAAGATACAAGATACAAACAATCGATTTGGACCCACTGTAAAATGGCTGGAAGGCAATTAGTGACATAAATATACCAGCATTTTATGCTGCGTCAAATAAATAATTTTGCTTCCTAGTTTCCCTCAAATATGTAATAAAAATATCATGCTTCATGATTTAAGTATTGTCATTTTAACATTGACTCACTGAAAAAACATTTATTTCAATACCAAATCCATTTGGATTGAAAACATTTTCCTTGTGTTATCTATATATTTATATAAAAATGAATCTGTGTTTGTAAGTTTGTGGGTTTGTTTGTTTGTTTGTTTGTTTGTTCTTTATAGCAGACTAAACTACTGGAGCGATCTTCTTGAAATTTTCACAGTATGTTCATGTTGAACCGGTGGTGAAAATAGGCTATATAAATTTTTGATATTTTCAGTGGGCGTGGCACCTCCCACACAAATTGGGGATTTTATTCGTTTTTTATAAATTAGCATATTCGGAGTAATGTTGCAGCTAGAGTCTTGAATTTTTCTGAAAGTCCACTAATTGTTAGTCTGCACAGTTTTGCCAAAAATGGGCGGTATTGGAAAAGTGGGCGTGGCACATCCCATACGAAGCCAACACCTATTATTGAATATTGTCAGTTCTATGACACCTAGAGTGCTGAAATTTTATGTAAGTGCATATAGCATCAATCTGCGTAGTTGTGCCAATAATGGGCGGTATTGGAAAAGTGGGCGTGGCACCTCCCATACGAAGCTAACACCTATTATTAAATATTGTCAGTTCTATGACACCTAGAGTGCTGAAATTTTGTGTAAGTGCATACAGCATCAATTTGCGTAGTTCTGCCAATAATGGGCGGTATTGGAAAAGTGGGCGTGGCACCTCCCATACGAAGCCAACACCTATTATTGAATATTGTCAGTTCTATGGCACCTAGAGTGCTGAAATTTTGTGTAAGTGCATATAGCATCAATTTGCGTAGTTGTGCCAAAAATGAGCGGTTTTGGAAAAGTGGGCGTGGCACCTCCTATACGAAGCTAACACCTATTATTTAATATTGTCAGTTCTATGACACCTAGAGTGCTGAAATTTTATGTAAGTGCATATAGCATCAATTTGCGTAGTTGTGCCAAAAATGGGCGGTATTGGAAAAGTGGGCGTGGCACCTCCCATACGAAGCTAACACATATTATTGAATATTGTCAGTTCTATGACACCTAGAGTGCTGAAATTTTGTGTAAGTGCATATAGCATCAATTTGCGTAGTTGTGCCAAAAATGGGTGGTATTGGAAAAGTGGGCGTGGCACCTCCCACACAAAGTTAAAACCTATTATTGAATATTGTCAGTTCTATGACACCTAGAGTGCTGAAATTTTATGTAAGTGCATCTAGCATCAATGTGCGTAGTTGTGCCAAAAATGGGCGGCATTGGACAAATGGGCGTGGTATATTCGACACCAAGATGGGCGGAAAGTATCCGTGATCCTTCCCATACAAAGTTAAAACCTGTTTTAGAGTATATTCGACACCGAGATTCCTATATTGTTATACAAATGGGCGGGATTTGAAAGACGGGGAATTTTTGATTTGAATTCTGCAAAATTACTAATTTTCTTTGGATTTTCTTAGCATAATAATAAAGAAAGATTACAAAAGTGTTGTTTGATTAGTGAACAATTTGATTGACTTACTATGTGTTTTGAATGTAGTACATTCGAATTCCAGCTATTCGATTAAGTAAGTTCTTCTTACGTAGGAAGTTTTTTTTTGGTAATGGAAAGGAGGAGAATCACACCCAACCTAAAATCAATTTGATTTTTGACATTTCTTCCTATATTCGCCGTACTTCAATATTTTCCATGGAACATATCCATATCTTTTGTATCTCAGGGAAATACATTGATTATAAGTGGTACATATAATACCGATCACAAGAAAAAACAATATGATTTTTATTTCCGTGTGTTTTTCTGCCTGGCGAAGCGGGCGGGGGTTTAGCTAGTATTATTATATTAATAAACTACATGAAATACCATTGTATGAGAACTATTTATTTAAAAATCCTTTTTTCACCTTCATTTTTATTATTTAATCGGAACGTTTCCACCTTCCTCTGTGTGTATGTGTGTGTGGCTGTTTGATAATCTTACAAAACACAAGGACGAGCAAGCAAACACTCAAAATAACTTAAAATAGAGTTGCTCGAGAGAAGAACAAAAGCGAGAACTATCAAAAAAATCAACACGTTCAAAGGCCAACGCACGTACCCAGAAGTTTATAAAATAAACATAAATGTATGCCAACTGAATAAATAATAACCGGTCACACAGTCGGTGAACAAACTGATTGTGAGTGAGGTGGGCTAAATGGTGGCTCTCAACTAAGCTTTCTTTGCTAAAAGCTTCTTAGGCAATAGCAAATAGCTGGCATGTGTTATGTGCCGGGCATTTTCACCTTGGCTACTGCCGGCTTTCTACTGAAGATGGATAGTAAGGTGTTAAATATGTTTGTAGATTTGTGAACATTTTAAAGCGTTTACACAATGTGAGTGATTACACTAGTTGACGACCATTCTGCCGAAAGCCTGCCTGAATGATTTTTTGAGTTATTCTGGTGTTCTAAATGAGAATACTTTCTTTTATATGTATTATTATAACAGGAATTGGAATTTCATAACCATTAAAATTTAGAGTATTGTAGGAGAATGTCCACTAAAATAATGGTTAACAAGTATTTTATTTTATTTTTCAGCAAAATACCTAAATTTCAAAAGTGGTGAAAATTGTGGAAAATTTTGGAGTATTTTACTAAAACTATTTATTGCAAAGCAAGGAGACAGTATCTGGAATTTAAAGATATTATCAAATTTGGAGAATTACCCAGTAGCCCCACTACAAACTAGGGATGTAAAATTTTGCAAATATTAATCTCGAGAATGCAATGATCTCATTTATTATACCATCCGACCTGAGACCCCATAAAGTATATATATTCTTGATCGTCATAAAATTCTAAGACGATAATATTTGAACCCATTTTTGGAAGAGATCTGCCTTATTCTACTTTAAGCTTCTCCAATTTCCTCGAATTATCATCCTTGACCTAAGTCATTGGTGATAAAAGAATAACGATGCTATTTACTGTCATTTGAGCATAGTTGGTTAAGCAAAGTTGTAATAAACGTCCGAATATCTGTAACAAAGCAGAGCAGACTATAAATTTTCCAACTCAATGCCTTTAATGCTCTCAATGCAATAAATCGCCTCATATGATTTGTACGACTGTACGAAGCGTATAACTACATCGAGCATAAGTTGTTCTCTGGGTATTGTTTTTTTACAGATAAATAGAGGTAATAGAGATTAGTACAAATAAATTAAAAAAACCCTCGGCTTGTGTCACAGGGTATGTTTAAATGCTTTTGCCAGTCATAAATGCAACATCTAATGAGATTGTGGTGGGGTGAGATTGTTGTCTCTTTGCAATTAAATCAAAGTGAAGTGAAAATAAATGAAATGTGAGAGCCTCGGGCACTGACGCGTTTATTCGCTTTGACATTTAATCGTAATATGTGTGTATGTATGTTTGTCCCACAAAGAACTTGTTTCCCTTTCCCAGAAACAATATGAAATTTTATTGCGGTTTGCGGATGGGATCACATTGCAAAGTCAACAACACTAGCAGGGGCAATTGCACAGATACATTGTGTAATAGGCAGAGAAATGCTGTCAGTGGGAAAACGATATGTCGTTCATTCCACATCAAATCGAACGATTTTTGTCAAATAATACGTTGACGGCGCCGATTTGGATGTTTGCTGCTACTGGCCAAATATTTATATTTTTCTGTTTTGCGGTTTTCACTATAAAAACATCAACCTAAAAATTCAGAAAAAATAGTCGTATTTTCACATCGATTCTAGACAACACCTGGAGTGGAGAAATAGCGGGTGTAGCAAAAGAGATTTTCAAAACACATTTTATACACTCAGAAGAATGTGAACCCAACAAGGAGTAAAAATTAACTAAAATTTAAGAAACTTAAACGTCAAAGCAATATTTCCTCATATCAAGTTTAAGCTATTCGTTGAAAGTATGCCATGAATTGAAACTGATTCCGGTTAAATTTTCCTCAAACCAAGTGAAAATATTTAAAGTATTTAAGAAATAAGTCTCGGCAAACGAATTAGGATGGGCAACGAAAATAAATTACAGAGATCACCCCCCAGAAATGAAGATTGTGTTCTTTAACGATGATCTGCAAAATATGCAATTCGTCACTGGATCTGTGAGCTAAACGCTCCTGAAAACACCTCTAAAAATCATGTTTTTCCCGTGTAATTATACCCTACACCACTTCGTGGACTAGGGTATTATAAGTTAGTTTTCCGCCAAATGTTTGTAACACCAAGAAATAATTGAGCTAGACCCACCTTTAAATATACCGATCGGCTTAGAATCACCACCTGAATCGAATTAACGATGTCTGTCTGTCCGTCTGCTGTCCATCTAATCTTGTTCGCAGTCTACAGGTCGCAATTGTGGTCCGATAGTCATGAAAGCTGGCAGAATTTACTTTTTTTGTCCAAGGACGATTGGTATTGAATTTGGAGAAAATCGGTTCGGATTTAGATATAGCCTCCATACAAATATCCCTATAATCTACACTATTACTGCTCTAGAATACACATTTTACATGGGATCATGACAAAATTATCAGGATCGTGTTATATTTGAACTATAAACAGCTCACGGGAAAGTGCGCCACATGGGTCCATGTTTTGATATTGCCCCCATACAAATGTACCTCCGATATACACTATTACTGCTCTAAAATGCACATTTTACATTCGATCTTGATCAAATTTCCCACACAATGTTACATTTATACTAGAAACACATATTTCGAAGAGCAGCTATAGAGGTCAATGTTTTGTAGCCCCCATACAAGTGGGCCCCTAGTTAACACTATTATCGCTCTAGAAACAACATCGTGCATTGGATCTTGATAAAATTTGCAGATCATGTTTCAATAAATAATACTTACTTTGGAAGTTATCTATAAGGGACCACTTTTTAATGTAGCGCCCCCACAAATGGGCACCCATTTTTATACCCTACACCACTTCGTGGTCTAGGGTATTATAAGTTAGTTTCGCGCCAAATGTTTGTAACACCAAGAAATAATCGAGCTAGACCCACCTTTAAGTATACCGATCGGCTTAGAATCACCAGCTGAGTCGATTTAACGATGTCTGTCTGTCCGTCCGTCCGTCCGTCCGTCCGTCCGTCCGTCCGTCCGTCCGTCTGCTGTCCATCTAAGCTTGTTCGCACTCTACAGGTCGCAATTGTTGTCCGATTGTCATGAAACTTGGCAGAAGTTATTTTTTCCGGCCAAGGACCATCGGTATTGCATTTGGAGGAAATCGGTTCAGATTTAGATATAGCCCACATACAAATGTCGGTCCCGATTTGACATTTTCCGCTCTAGAAACCACATATTGTACCCGATTTTCTTTAAATTTGGTACAACATCTTATAATCCAACTAGAAACACCTATGCAAAAATTGGGTAAGATCGGTTCAGATTTAGATATAGCCCCCATACAAATGTCGCTCCCGATTTGACATTTTCTGCTCTAGAAACGACATATTGCACCCGATTTTCTTTAAATTTGGCAGAACATCTTATAATGCAACTAGAAACACGTATGCAAAAATTGGGTAAGATCGGTTCAGATTTAGATATAGCCCCCATACAAATGTCGCTCCCGATTTGACATTTTCCGCCTCTAGAAACGACATATTGTACCCGATTTTCTTTAAATTTTGCAGAACATCTTATAATCGAACTAGAAACACGTATGCAAAAATTGGGTAAGATCGGTTCAGATTTAGATATAGCCTCCATACAAATGTCGCTCCCGATTTGACATTTTCCGTTCTAGAAGCGACATATTATACCCGATTTTCTTTAAATTTTGCAGAACATCTTATAATGGAACTAGAAACACGAATGCAAAAATTGGGTAAGATCGGTTCAGATTTAGATATAGCCCCCATACAAATGTCGCTCCCGATTTGATATTTTCCGCCTCTAGAAACGACATATTGTATCCGATTTTCTTTAAATTTTGCAGAACATCTTATAATCGAACTAGAAACACGTATGCAAAAATTGGGTAAGATCGGTTCAGATTTAGATATAGCCCCCATACAAATGTCGCTCCCGATTTGAAATTTTCCGCTCTAGAAACGACATATTGTACCCGATTTTCTTTAAATTTTGCATCTTATAATCGAACTAGAAACACGTATGCAAAAATTGGGTAAGATCGGTTCAGATTTAGATATAGCCCCCATACAAATGTCGCTCCCGATTTGACATTTTCCGCTCTAGAAACGACATATTATACCCGATTTTCTATAAATTTTGCAGAACATCTTATAATCGAACTAGAAACACGTATGCAAAAATTGGGTAAGATCGGTTCAGATTTAGATATAGCCCCCATACAAATGTCTCTCCCGATTTGATATTTTCCGCCTCTAGAAACGACATATTGTATCCGATTTTCTTTAAATTTTGCAGAACATCTTATAATCGAACTAGAAACACGTATGCAAAAATTGGGTAAGATCGGTTCAGATTTAGATATAGCCTCCATACAAATGTCGCTCCCGATTTGAAATTTTCCGCTCTAGAAACGACATATTGTACCCGATTTTCTTTAAATTTTGCAGAACATCTTATAATCGAACTAGAAACACCTATGCTGAAATTGGGTAAGATCGGTTCAGATTTAGATATAGCCCCCATACAAATGTCGCTCCCTATTTCACTTTTTCCGCTTTAGAAACCACATATTGTACCCGATTTTCTTTAAAATTGGCACAACATCTTATAATCCAACTAGAAACACCTATGCAAAAATTGGGTATGATCGGTTCAGATTTAGATATAGCCCCCATACAAATGTGGCTCCCGATTTGACTTTTTCCGCTCTAGAAACTACATATTGTACGCGATTTTCTTTAAATTTTGCACAACGTCTTATAATCCAACTAAAAACACCTATGGTGAAAGTGGGAAAGATCGGTTCAGATTTAGATATAGCCCCCATACAAATGTCGCTCCCGAATGTTTAACCGATTTTGCCAAACTTTACATATTATATTTCACCAATAAACATACATGGTGAAAGCGGGTCACATCATTACAGGTTTCAATATACCCCCATACAAATGTCCTTTCCGATTTAACGTTTTTTGTCAAACACATACATTTACACAATTCAAAAATCCTTCCCGATTTCACTTTTTACCGAATTGAATTGTAATGAGATAGAAAGAGGGGTGTATCATATAGTCGGCTCCGTCCGACTTTAGCCTTTCCTTACTTGTTTGGGAGATGCCTATATATCCATACTTTGGTATGACCCAAATGGGGCCCCATTCTGCTCAATTACAGCTCTAGAAACTACATCTTACATCGGATCTTCATCAAATTTTTCAGATCATTATATGTTTCAACTATGAATACCTACCGTGAATGAGAAATATATAGGCGCATGTTTTGGCACAGGCTTCAAGTGTTGTTATAGGTCTTCAAAGGTCCGTCCGATTCATCCTATTACCGCTGTATAATCTGTATTTATTATTCGATGTTGATCAATTTTTCCAGATCATGTTATATTTACTTTACTCGGAATATCTGCTGGAAAATTGGATCAATTACTTTATTATTTACCGTATTCATTAAATATGACTAAAGATGAATTTGTTGTAACTGTATAATTTATATGAACTACATTAAATTGCTCTCATGAAATACCTGGGTTTAGTAATCAAAGCGAGGTATATACACAGGGAGTGGTGTAGGGTATTATATAGTCGGCCCCGCCCGACTTTAGCCTTTCCTTACTTGTTATTATTACTCCTCTAGGACCCACACTTTACATGGGAAGTTTATCAAATTTTGCAGATTATATCTGTGTCTTGGTGCTAAAAGGGCCAATGTCAAAATATTCAGTTTTGAGATAATTGAACTTGAATGTTTTAACAAAAACTATTTTATCTACAGCAGACAAATCTTCAAAGTTTTACTTATCAACTTGGGCTTAGATATAGAATATATTTGAATAGAATACGATCGTAAAATTAGTTATCTAAAAAGTTGCAAAATTTAGAAGATAAAGATGACATTGGCCCTTTTAGCATAAAGTAATATTTTAATTTTATGTTTTTATTGTGACATTGGCCGTCATAATAAGAACAATACCAAATAGAAAACCATTGTATTTTACTTTTTTATTATATTGTTGCAAAGTTTATTGTAATCAAAGGATATAAAAACAAGAAATAGTAGTAAAGTAATGCAATAATAGCATATTATTGTGTTAATTCACATTCCTCTTCCATACCTTCATCTGCCAGGTAATCCACAATGTTGTCATTTGCAGTTATTTGTTCCATGAAATGATTGTAGTATGTGCGATTCGTATTGGTAATGTATGGCAAAAGTGTCTTTAAGTCATTCAATTTTTCTGTACTTAAAGGAACAGGTTGCTTGTTGAGTGGTTGAAGCTTGGGAAGATTTCCGTGTCGCGTTTTCTTGTGATTTCTGCATATGTCAAGAGATTTAAACTCGCCCTCAAAGGAATGTTTATACAAGATACTTGGAGAGTTTGTTGAATACTGCATCCATTTAATTCGTAACCACTGAACTTGTTCATTTATAGTGTTATTTTTCCGATGTACATAATGAGTGGTTAAACATGATTTAAAATTTAAAAATTGTGTTTGGTCCAATTCTATTACTTTTATAGGGGGGGGTTCTTGGTACCAAACGTATTAAATTTGCCCAATCTCGAGGCAACTCTATATCAGCTGTAGTATGTTTTTTGTTTTTTTTTTCTATTGCCGCATGAATGCTATCCGCTTCCATATGTGTATGGCCCGCCTCAAGAAATTTGTGGTTAACTGTTAACTGTTTACCCTCAGCTTTCAATTCACTTACAGTTATCAGTAAGATTGTTGAAAAATAAATATTTCGGTTTTGTCCTCCGCAGGAGTCGCTGTACATAGTAACTGTATGTATATTACTATTTTTGGAAAGATTGTGTAAGTAATGGTAGATACATGAAGCGATTTCCTATCCACCGCGGCCAGCCACTGTTTCATTCCATACGTAGCATATAGAAGATGATTTTCTTCCCATCGTTTGGTAGATGGTAAGGTTAAATGTCCACAGTTGACGTTTATAAAAACTTAATCCACTTCTAAGGTAAGGAGTTGGCAAGCATTTCTGCAAGTCGAATGAAATAGTAACATTACCTGGATTATTCTGGCATTCCTCCTTATCTTTTCTTTTTGATTCGTAGGCCGACTCAGCCAAATGTAAGTGCTTGTTTTTTTCTTCTTCGATTGATGTTCGTTCTATCTCGTTTTGGCAACATTTTAACTGCATTGAAAACTTATCGCATTTTGCACATGTATCATTTTTAGGCTTGTGAAACGATATGTTAAACTCCTCAACAAATATTTGTCTGTATAGGAAGACTTTTCTCGGTTCAATATTTTTACCTGTGCAATAATTTACGTACATATACTTCTTCTGAGTGTGGGTGCGCGAGTAGTGACTCTGATAAGCTGGAAAGAGGTTTATGTGTTCTCTTATCAGGACTTTATCTATTTCCGGAACTCTAGGATGATTTTGATGTTTCCCTCGATTATCTTCAGAACATATTTTGCTATCGCTAAATCGTTTCTTTTCTACAATTACTCTAGCTTTTTTCAATGTTATATCAAATGTATTTAAAAACATGGTTTGACAGACTTGCAATTTCTCACCGTTGATTGTTGTGAGAAAATACTTTCTACTAAAGTTTCGTCTACTATTGATCTGGTCACTCTGCCTCAATCGTTGGGCATGTTTTTCATGTTCCTGTATGGAATTTGCCACAAACTGATTTTGTCCAGAGCTCGCCAACTTATAAAAACTTGTAAAAACAAGTTGGCGCTCCTCAGGGGTTATTTTTTCATAACACTTTTGTTTGCATGTGCACGCAGCTTTCACTTGTTTGGCTGGTATTATTTTATTTCCAGACACTGCCGTATATGCCTTACCTTGAGTTTTCAATGACTTTCTTATATTTCGGGTCCAATTAGAAGAATTTCGCTTTCGTTTTCTTGTAGCATCATCCTTATTTTGTTTCTTCTTCCTCTGCGTGAGTTGTTTGGTTGGTTTTCGTCCGAATGTCCGAATGATTGTCTATCGGTACATATTCATCACCACTTTCTTCAAACGGTTCAAAATCACTTGAATTTGTACATTGCGTGGCTTCAACATCCATGCCTGATGCTGATTTCGGAAAATAACGATAAAAGGTTGTATAGTTATTAATATTAAAGTTTCACTTCATGCTTTAATGTATCACCTACCATCTGCATCAGTTTTACACATTTGTAAAATCCTCATTGTTCTTGAATTATCCATTATCTGATTAATTTCACAATCAGTTAAAAAAACTTACAGTACAGGAGAAAGACAGAAGGCAGAAGAACGATAACAGAATAATAACAAAAATAATGGTCGTTGAAATATATTTTTTTAAAATACAATAATTGTACTAAAAAATACCAAAGATTATGACAGTAAACTAGAGGCCTACTAAAAGCTGAAGCAAAAAGAGCAAATATTGATTGAGCGAATATAATTTTTTTTTATTTAATAATATTTTAAAAAATTTATGAATAAAAATGTATAATCTTAGTGATTGCTAAAAGAGCCAAAGTAGACATTGGCCCTGTGTTTATTAAAAAAATTTATAACAGTGATTGCTAAAAGGGCCAAAGTAGACATTGGCCCTTTTAGCATTAAGTTTTATAGATGAGTTCATAATGACATTGGCCAGCTTTACGCTTATTTAACCCCTTCTGGGTAAAATTTAAGATTGACTGTTTTATAATTATGAAAGAGAGCAAAAAAAGAAATCTAATGCAATGATTAA
>CANDYM010000633.1:0-34837 GCA_947397865.1 Polietes domitor
ATAAAACGTTATACTTGAAGTGGAAGATTCTATTGAGAGTTTTGGCCACTTCAATCCATGTTTGGATATACAAATATTCTTCTCGATTTGACAAATTGGACCAGGTCATATTAGCCTATGATTAGAAAACATACAAAATTGTTCACTTTTGTACCGAATGGAATTGTATTTGTATAGAAAGTGGAGTGTATCATATAGTCGGCCCCGCCCGACTTTAGCCTTTCCTTACTTGTTTCTGTCCCAAATGTGAGAAAGTAAAAATCGGTAGTTAAAAACATAGCTACAGGCTTATTAGCGTGTAAAGCTACGAAAACCATTTTTTACCCGTAACTCAAGAGTTTGTGGGTGTCTGGCAAATTTCAGATTCTTGTTCTACTCGTAAAAATAATATCACTTCCCAGAGTTTTCCGCTTTATTATATTTAGGAGCACCGTATAACCTATTTATAATCGGTACAAAAAACTCGATTTTATCCATAAATCAAGATTATGGGTATGTGTCTCGAAAATTGCAATTACAGATTCTTGTTTTCGCTGTCAAATTTCCTCCAAATTTCGTTTATGCTATTTATGGATGAAAAACTAACAAATAAGCGAAATAGGAGCTTAGTTCAAAGACCTATTTAATGTATACAATCGTTGAACAACATTTGAATAGGGGTTTCAGTTGACTACATTTAGTAAATATATTTTTTTGAATCAAACCCGTTATTTCTCCTTTCTGAAATGTTAAAGTTTTGTTTAGAATCAATGCCTATATTTTTCTGAATTTTCAGGTTTATTGTTTCATATTAAAAAACCAAATAAGAAAATGAAACTGAAAAATATAAATATTTGGTCAGTAGTAGGCATCCAAGTTTCCTGAAAAGCTCGTCAATTACCTTTAAAATAAGCCTTTATTATATGTGCCGCCGCGTTTTTACTCTACACCATCAATCAATCAATCAATCAATTAATCAGAGTTTTAATATTTTGCATATAATACAGCGATCGGTATCTGATTTGAGCTGTAATTAAATAAGGAAATTTTGACAAACTGACTGGGAAAGGTCCAGCCATCCAACTAAAGACGTTGTTAAGCTAAATATATGTGTTAAGGGCACACGGCATACATAAGGAGATAACTACTATAGGGTAGGATTACAAAAGAAAAAAAAATGGACCGGGGCATAAAAATCTATTTTTTGTGTACGCTGTGACATAGTGTTTCATAAACATTATTGTGAAAAATATCCATGGTCAAATATAGAAGCTGTAGGCCTCTGAGATAATTTTAAATATTTCGGTAATTCAAAACAATATGTTATTTGGTCGAAGGAAATTGGTTTTGAACCACTGTGAGATGAGACAAATCTTAGAACTATATGTATCACGTAGTAAGTTCCACAATGTAACCGGTGGATTTTAATAATGCTCTCTATATATAGTTTTTCTGCCTCTATTGTTTAAACTTTTATTTAATGCTATTTAATAATTTATTTAATTTATCTATTACTTAATATTAAAATCATATTAAATATGTATTCTCATTTAAAGTATAAACTATTTTTTTAAGTCTGTTACTTAACTAAATTAAAACCAAAGAATTTCATTCTTTAGCTGCAAAAATCACAATAAATCGACATTTGATGTCTCTACAAACTAATCAGTTGAGTTTTTTGTTAAGAAATTTCCAATCTCTGCAGGAAATCGGAGACATTTTCCCTTTCGTGTTCAACACGTTGCGAACGTTTGACCTTCGAAATGACCAGATTCTCCAGATAAATTTCTAAATGTCTCGAGCCGCTGGGTATGCGGTGTAAATAGTTGGAGGTAATCGTGAAAAAACTAAATGTGTCGGCTAAATTTAAGACATCGCAGGCGACAGGCTCCATAGCGTCGTCCACATCCATTGGTTCACAGCCGGTGGATACGGCGGCTTCACATAACAACGAAGAGCAGTGCGAATCGGGAATCATGTTGATATGATTATTACTTTAAATAGACTGTAGCGTGTATTAACTGCAGGACAGCTGAGCAGTGAATGATGTTGCAGATGTAACGTCGTGAGAGTTTTATAGCTGAGGCAAGAGGTTTGTGAATGCAGGTAATTAAATCATACCACACTAACAAAAGGTGTCAAAGGATTCCATTTATTGGTCCAGGTAACGAATTGAGTGCTCAATTGGAAAATATTTTTGCGTATTATTCAGAATTATTAGTGGTTTACTAAGTTTTTAATATGACCACCTGCGCTTATGAACCTTAATTGTATACACACTTCATATAGAATAATTCCAGGTATTAGGGATTTTATCAACCGATTCGACGAATTTCTAATTTGAATGCAGATGTTATTTTGAAGCGATGGAATAAGGCATATTAGCGTTTCACACTTCCATACTCATATGTCTATTAACACAATCTTTATCTATTCCTACTGTCGACTTACAATTACACAAGTATGTTTGGTTTACACTATGCTAAAAAAATTGTTGAAGGACTCTGTATAACATTTTCTACTGCATGAATTTTGCCGTGCTAAACTCGAAACTCGAATAAAAGACCGCTTAAAAGTTATTCCATTCAATTCTGTTTGATAATATTCCACACTATGTCTATCACTATATAAAATACAAGTAAGGAAAGGCTAAAGTCGGGCGGGCCGACTATATAATACCCTACACCACTCCCAGCGTATATACCTCGCTTTGAGTAGGCATTTATATGGGAGCAATTTTATGTAGTTCATATAAATTATACAGTTACTATAAACTCATCTTTAGTCAAATTTAATGAATATGGTAATTAATAAAGTAATTGTTCCAATTTTCCAGCAGATATTCCGATTAAAGTAAATATAAGATGATCTGGAAAAATTGATCAAGATCCAATGATAAATACAGATTATACAGCGGTAATAGGATGAATCGGACGGACATTTGAAGGGGGCTTATAACAACACTATATATTTCTCATCCACGATAGGTATTCCTAGTTGCAACATATAATGATCTGCAAAATTTGATGAAGATCCGATTTAAGATGTAGTTCCTAGAGTTGTAATAGAGCATATGGACATCTCCAAAACAAGTATGGAAAGGCTAAACACGGACGGAGCCGACTATATGATACACCCCACATTCTATCTCACTACCATTCAATTTGGTAAAAAAGTGAAATCGGGAAGGATTTTTGAATCCTGTAAATGTATGTGTTTGACAAAAAATGTTAAATCGGAAAGGGCATTTGTATGGGTGTATATTCAAACCTGGATGGATGATCGGGAGCGACATTTGTATGGGGGCTATACCTAAGTCTGAACCAATCTTACCCACTTTCAGCAGAGGAGTTTCTGTTCTAAAGAGTGATTTTTTTGAGGTTAGGATTTTCATGCATTAGTATTTGACAGATCACGTGGGATTTCAGACATGGTGTCAAAGAGAAAGATGCTCAGTATGCTTTGACATTTCATCATGAATAGACTTACTAACGAGCAACGCTTGCAAATCATTGAATTTTATTACCAAAATCAGTGTTACATGCCACACAGCTCGCGATTCTATGGCCATTTTGAGGGAAAACTTCGGAGAACAATTCATCTCAAGAAATGGACCGGTAAGTTGGCCACCAAGATCATACGATTTGACGCCTTTAGACAATTTTTTGTGGGGCTACGTCAAGTCTAAAGTCTACAGAAATAAGCCAGCAACTATTCCAGCTTTGGAAGACAACATTTCCGAAGAAATTCGGGCTATTCCGGCCGAAATGCTCGAAAAAGTTGCCCAAAATTGGACTTTCCGAATGGACCACCTAAGACGCAACCGCGGTCAACATTTAAATGAAATTATCTTCAAAAAGTAAATGTCATGGACCAATCTAACGTTTCAAATAAAGAACCGATGAGATTTTGCAAATTTTATGCGTTTTTTTTAAAAAAAAGTTATCAAGCTCTTAAAAAATCACCCTATATTATAAAATTTTGTGCCAATTTTAAAGAAAACCGGGAACAATATGTGGTTTACAAAGCGGAAAAAGTGAAAACGGGAGCGACATTTGTATGGGGGCTATATCTAAATCTGAACCGATCTTACCCACTATCACCATAGATGTTTTTAGTTTGATTATAAGATGTTGTGCCAATTTTAAAGAAAATCGGGTACAATATGCGGTTTCTATAGCGGAAAAAGTCAAATCGGGAGCGACATTTGTATGGGGACTATATATAAATCTGAACCGAACTAACCCGCTTTCGCCACAGGTATTTCTAGTTAGATTATAAGCTGTTCTGCAAAATTTGAAGAAAATCGGGTACTATATGTGCTTTATAGGGCGGTAAAAGGTCAAATCGGGAGCGACATTTGCATGGGGGGCTATATCTAAATCTGAACCGATTTCCTCCAAATTCAATATCGATCGTCCTTGGCCAAAAAAAGTAACTTCTGTCAAATTTCATGATAATCGGACAGCAATTGCGACCTGTAGTGTGGGATCAAGCTTAGATGGACAGCAGACGAACAGACAGACATCGGTAGATCGATTCAGCTGGTGATTCTAAGCCGATCCGTATACTTAAAGGTGGGTCTAGCTCGATTATTTATTGGTGTTACAAACATTTGGCGGAAAACTAACTTATAATACCCTAGTCCACGAAGTGGTGTAGGGTATAACAAAAATTATTTATCTCACATGATATTTGGTTTATTCGATTTTAAGGTATACTCAATACAATGGAAAGGCAATCCTAGTCTGCCCAAAATTGTAGTCATGCAACTGGGATACATTGCGATTCGATGAGGAATTTGGGATGTGTCCCATATCATCGACCGATGAGACCCACTTTCACAATGTATGTTTCCAGGTGAAATATAACGTGTTCTGCTAAAAATCTGTTAAAATATGAGTTTTTTAGAACGGAAATCTGTCACCACAGATGTTTTCAGTGGAAATATAAGGTTGTGTACCAAATTTAACAATTCAATCTGAACCGAGTTGCTTCAAATTAAATACCGTTCATCTTTGGCCGGCAAAACTTAATTGCACGAGCTTTTGTTAGGATCGGACAATAATAGCAACCTGTACTCTCAAGAATAGATGGACAGACAGACACATAGACGGACGGACGAACATACAGACATGGCTAAATCGATTAAAAATGTGTTTCCAAGTCGATCAGAATAATAAGCAATGGCTCTATCTCGTTATAAGGAATTAAATTTATCGTAGGGCAGGATAATTTGTGTGGAAGGTACGTGTTACATGGTCCTAGCTTCCACATTAGGGTTTGCATTTCCCGTACTTTTTATTTCCCGGGACACGGGAATTATTTTTTTCGATTTCCCGGGATCCCGGGACAGGACGGTAAATCGTCAACATATTGTTTTCTATTTAAAAACTTATTTTTTCCGAATAAAACATTCGAACTTTAATAAAGTTGGCGTGATACAAACTTATAATGCCCTATTCCACGAAGTGACGTGGAGTATGAAATGTAGGCATATTTTTTAAATTAAGAGGTTTTTGAAATATAAAAATTAAAAAAAAAAAAACATTTAAAGACTCATAAGATAGACTGTTTCTAATTTTATTGGAGAAAGAGAGCGCGATAAAGAACGATATTATATACGCGAGAGTTGTATTGTTAGTTAATCGTTAATTACACTAGTTTACACCGGAAATGTACATTTGATGAGAGGTGACTTTTCTAATGTATTTCCATCTGCTGAATTCAAAAATCAAGGTAAAAATTTTTTTTATGGAACAGTTTTTGAGATATCCTTATATTTTTATTTTTTCGTCTTTTTTTCACTTGACAAATCATATCTCGAGCTAGAAATGTCTGATTATATTGTTTATTTTTTGTTATATTGGTACTTAAATGCAAGGTATTGAGTAGACGAACAAACATGTATAATTGGATCTTTTATAAGTTAAGTGGTTCAAAATATATCGATGAAAATAGGGCAAATTTTCAAAAAAATCATATTTTAGAGTGATTCTGTGCCGGCGGAAAAGTACATACCGTTGAAAAAACGTCTGGTTTCTCTTCATGTTCGTAAAGATGATACTTTAACGTAAGAACTAAGACCAACCACAAGAAAATCGACCGAAAAATGACAAAGTTATAAGCAATTGAGTGAATAAATCCAAATCCCATATTTTCCGAATATTTTATTTTTTTCGACATTTGACATTTTTGTGTGTTAGAAATAGTTGTGGCTCTTGCTTTGTCTTCGGTTGCTTTTGGGATCCGTTTCTCTAGTGAGAAACCATACATAGTCTCCCAACATTGCTTCATCCCAAAATCCTTGATAGCGCCGCTCAATGGTCTTAATTTGTTGGTGAAATCTCTCGCCGTGTTCGTCACTCACGTCACCAAGATTGTCCGGAATTCATTACAACAGAATTATCTGCAATATTTTGGAATAGCACCCGCAACTTTTCATCAGCTATGGACACCAAATAATGTTTGTTTGTCGTGCCATATAACTCTTGCCACGTGGGCTTCTGGTTCATCACAGTAAGATAAAATTTATTTATACAATTGAATTAATAATAAAGTGCCTTTTTATTTCAAATTAGACGATACATGAAATTCGGTGTACCGATGATATGGAGAGAGCCGCTCTGCCATTCGGTTGATTGTTACTTTTGCCTGAGCAAATCCACTGGTTTTGGTAAGAGTGCCAAATGGGCTTATGCGACAGTAGCATCTGCTTCGCTTCCAGTTCCACATTCAAGTGAATTTCCTTATCCTAAGTGCCCCGATTCAACGATTGAACCTTTCCAATCATCACAAGAGACAGACACAAGCAGTGATAATGAATTTCAACCGGAGTCGCAATTACAAGGTTTTACGCAGCCTGAACTGAATGATTTGGTGAAAGATCTCGAGCTGTCAAAGGAAAAATCGGAGTTACTTGCATCTCGCCTCAAGCAAAAAAAATGTTTGGCTCCGGGAGTAAATGGAACATTTTACAGAAACCGTGGTGTACCTTACGCACAACATTTTAAGAAGGAAAACGACATATGCTATTGCAACGATATTCCTGCATTGTTTGAGCAACTCGGAGAGCCTTACGATCCAAATGAGTGGCGCTTGTTCATTGACGGTAGTAAGGAGAGTTTGAAAGCAGTCATACTGCATATTGGAAATGAAAAACCTTCTATTCCCATCGCTCATGCCATCAACACTAAAGAATCATATGCCACAATGGCCATTTTGCTCAAATACATTCAATATGAGAAGCACAACTGGAAAATATGTTCCGATCTCAAAGTCGTCGGCATGTTGTGTGGGATGCAGGGTGGATACACAAAATATTGCTGCTTTCTTTGCCTTTGAAAACACTGGCCAGAAAGGGAGAACATCACAGTGGGCAAAGACAATATTAAATACGTGCCTCTTGTCAAAAAAGAAAATATAATCCTTCCAGCGTTGCACATTAAACTTGGCCTCATTAAAAATTTTGTGAAGGCCTTAGACAAGGAAGGCCAAGCATTTTCCTATCTGAAAATCCTTTTCCCAAACCTTTCTTTAGCAAAAATCAAGGAAGGCGTCTTTGATGGTCCACACATAAAGAAATTGGTAAAAAGCACAGATTTCCCAAAATATTTAACACCCGTAGAAAACGAGGCCTGGAATTCATTTCAGCTGGTTGTTACCAATTTTCTTGGGAACACTAAAAGCCCTAACTACGAGGGAATTATTACCGATTTGCTGAAGAACTACAAGAATATGGGTACGGAATGCCATTAGTTAATTTCCTTCCTGGTTGTTTTCTATTGTATTGTTTTTACCATTTTATTTATTTCTTACAGGTGTAAATATGTCTCTAAAAATCCATTTCTTGCATTCGCATTTGAAATTCTTTCCGGACAATCTTGGTGATGTGAGTGACGAACACGGCGAGAGATTTCACCAACAAATTAAGACCATTGAGCGGCGCTATCAAGGATTTTGGGATGAAGCAATGTTGGGAGACTATGTATGGTTTCTCACTAGAGAAACGGAACCGAAGACAAAGCAAGAGCCACAACTATTTCTAACACACAAAAATGTCAAATGTCGAAAAAAATAAAATATTCGAAAAATATGGGATTTGGATTTATTCACTCAATTACTTATAACTTTGTCATTTTTCGGTCGATTTTCTTGTGGTTGGTCTTAGTTCTTACGTTAAAGTATCATCTTTACGAACATGAAGAGAAACCAGACGTTTTTTCAACGGTATGTACTTTTCCGCCGGCACAGGATCACTCTAAAATATGATTTTTTTGAAAATTTGCCCTATTTTCATCGATATATTTTGAACCACTTAACTTACACTAGTCAACAGTCAAAATGTACTCGGGATGCGATAATTTTTTCTGTGTAGATAACCTTGACATGAGCTCGAAAAACGCAATAAAAATTTTTTTTTTCGTTTGGTTTTTTTTTTATTATTTTTTTTTTAAATTTTAAAAATTTTTTTTTGGTTAATTTGTTTCGTCCGGCATAACTCGGGAACCACTAGCCCGATTTAATTGAATTAAATTTTAAAAAATTTAAAATTACAATTCCCTTAATCTGTTCATATATTGTTTTCCTATACAAGCAACAGTTTCCAAGTTAAAAATGAATATATAAAGGAAAAAACTTATTTTTTGCCTAAAGATTTAAAATTTTTTTTTTTAAAAAAATCCATAAAAAATCCAAAATGAAAAAAAATGTCAAATCTTATTACTTTTACGTAAAGTCACATAACCTATGAGCAAAATGAGACAAAGATCATGAAAATCGATGCACGCGTTTCGCTTTTATTCGCAATTGAGTAAAGGTATGAATTTCAAAAATTTGCTCGACATATGCACAACTTTGTCTATGGTAAGGTTTTTTCTTTTTTTTGATTCTCAGAATTAACAAAACGGAATAAACAAAGGGTTATTTAATTTTTATGATTGCGTAAGCAAAGTAATAAACGCTAATAAATGTGCGTGAACAATTAAAAGGAAAAAAGGAAAGGGGACTTTTTTAATTATTTGGGTTTTCCGTTGGCTACCTGTATGATTTTTTTACAGAAATGCAACCCACATTTAAGGGTGGTCATTATTCGGAAAATTTAAGACTCACACATGGTGAAACAGGTATGTAGCCACCGTAATAAAATATACACCCATTTATAAGTACCTGTCAGTAAAATACTAAACAATACACAGTATAAATAGGTCTTCATTGATCGATTTTACTCATTCAACAAGTGTCGACGAACGCGATAGTTAAAATGAGCAAACGTTCGCGAGGATTTGAATGCAATACCAATCCAAGTAATTTTTGTTACATGTGCGCCATGCTCGTCACTCACATCGCCCAGGTTGTCCGGAAAGAAGTCCAAGTGCGAGTGTAGAAAATGTATCTTAAGCGACATATTTGCTCTAATTTTTTTATAATTTTGGAGTAGTTGTTCGACGATCTCTCTGTAATTTGAGCTTTTGTTGTTTCCAAGAAATCCGGAAACAATTTGCCGAAATGAGTTCCAAGCTGCAGCTTCATTTGGTGATAAAATGTGCTCAAACTGTTGGTCTTGCAACAACTTTTTAATTTGCGGACCGTCGAAAACGCCTTCCTTAATCTTTGCCGATGAAAGGTGAGGAAAAATGGTTTTTTAAATAGGCGAACGCTTCGCCATCTTTGTTGATAGCTTTCACGAAGTTTTTTATGAGTCCGAGCTTTATGTGAAGAGGTGGGAGAAAAACATTTTCCTTTTTTATGAGTGGTGTATATTTCACGTTGTCGCTGCCGGGGATGAAGTTAACTCTTTCTGTCCAACTCATCCTGGTGTAATGATGTTGACGATCGCGGCTGTCCCAAAGGCAGAGAAAACAACAGTACTTTGTGAATCCACCTTGTAATCCACAAAGGATACCGATAACCTTAAGGTCGGCACAAACTTTCCAATCGTGCCTCTCATAGTTAAGGCACTTTAGTAGATTGTCCATGACTTCGTATGTTTCCTTGGTGTCAACGGCATGAGCAATTGGAATCGAAGGTTTCTCGTTGCCGTTGTGCAGTAAAATTGCTTTAAGGCTCTGCTTGTTGCTGTCGATGAAAAGACGCCACTCTCCTGGATCGTAAGAGTACCCGAGTTCACCAAATAATCCGGGAATGTCCTTACAAAAACAGATGTTGTCTTTTTTTGTGTAGTACCTTGCGTATGGTTCATGACGCTTCCTGTAGATTGTTGTCACCACACCAGGAGCCAAGAAACCGAACTGTTGCATGTTGTTGGTGTCCACCGCTCATCTATGTTTGAGACCTTTAAATTGAAGCTCTCTTCAAATGAATCTCTCAATTTAGGTGAAAAACAACGCTTGTTTTTTTCAGAAACATATTCTCCGCACATGTAACAAAAATTACTTGGATTGGTATTGCATTCAAATCCTCGCGAACGTTTGCTCATTTTAACTATCGCGTTCGTCGACACTTGTTGAATGAGTAAAATCGATCAATGAAGACCTATTTATACTGTGTATTGTTTAGTATTTTACTGACAGGTACTTATAAATGGGTGTATATTTTTTTACGGTGGCTACATACCTGTTTCACCATGTGTGAGTCTTAAATTTTCCGAATAATGACCACCCTTAAATGTGGGTTGCATTTCTTTAAAAAAATCATACAGGTAGCCAACGGAAAACCCAAATAATTAAAAAAGTCCCCTTTCCTTTTTTCCTTTTAATTGTTCACGCACATTTATTAGCGTTTATTACTTTGCTTACGCAATCATAAAAATTAAATAACCCTTTGTTTATTCCGTTTTGTTAATTCTGAGAATCAAAAAAAAGAAAAAACCTTACCATAGACAAAGTTGTGCATATGTCGAGCAAATTTTTGAAATTCATACCTTTACTAAATTGCGAATAAAAGCGAAACGCGTTCATCGATTTTCATGATCTTTGTCTCATTTTGCTCATAGGTTATGTGACTTTACGTAAAAGTAATAAGATTTGACATTTTTTTTCTTCATTTTGGATTTTTTATGGATTTAAAAAAAAAAAATTTAAATCTTTAGGCAAAAAATAAGTTTTTTCCTTTATATATTCATTTTTAACTTGGAAACTGTTGCTTGTATAGGAAAACAATATATGAACAGATTAAGGGAATTGTAATTTTAAATTTTTTAAAATTTAATTCAATTAAATCGGGCTAGTGGTTCCCGAGTTATGCCGGACGAAACAATTTAACCAAAAAAAATTTTTTAAATTTTTGAAATTGATACCTTTACTAAATTGCGAATAAAAGCGAAACGCGTGCATCGATTTTCATGATCTTTGTCTCATTTTGCTCATAGGTTATGTGACTTTACGTAAAAGTAATAAGATTTGACATTTTTTTTCATTTTGGATTTTTTATGGATTTTTTAAAAAAAAAATTTTAAATCTTTAGGCAAAAAATAAGTTTTTTCCTTTATATATTCATTTTTAACTTGGAAACTGTTGCTTGTATAGGAAAACAATATATGAACAGATTAAGGGAATTGTAATTTTAAATTTTTTAAAATTTAATTCAATTAAATCGGGCTAGTGGTTCCCGAGTTATGCCGGACGAAACAATTTAACCAAAAAAAAATTTTTAAATTTTTGAAATTGATACCTTTACTAAATTGCGAATAAAAGCGAAACGCGTGCATCGATTTTCATGATCTTTGTCTCATTTTGCTCATAGGTTATGTGACTTTACGTAAAAGTAATAAGATTTGACATTTTTTTTCATTTTGGATTTTTTATGGATTTTTTAAAAAAAAAATTTTAAATCTTTAGGCAAAAAATAAGTTTTTTCCTTTATATATTCATTTTTAACTTGGAAACTGTTGCTTGTATAGGAAAACAATATATGAACAGATTAAGGGAATTGTAATTTTAAATTTTTTAAAATTTAATTCAATTAAATCGGGCTAGTGGTTATGCCGGACGAAACAAATTAACCAAAAAAAAAATTTTAAAATTTAAAAAAAAATAATAAAAAAAAAAACCAAACGAAAAAAAAAATTTTTATTGCGTTTTTCGAGCTCATGTCAAGGTTATATACACAGAAAAAATTATCGCATCCGGAGTACATGAAATTTTTTTCAATTTGTTGAGTAGTGTTATAAAAGATCCAATTATACATGTTTGTTCGTCTACTCAATACCTTGCATTTAAGTACCAAGAACGATATAATCAGACATTTCTAGTTCGAGATATGATTTGTCAAGTGAAAAAAGGACGAAAAAATAAAAATATAAGGATATCTCAAAAACTGTTCCATAAAAAAAAAATTTACCTTGATTTTTGAATTCAGCAGATGGAAATACATTAGAAAAGTCACCTCTCATCAAATGTACATGAAAAAAATTTTATTTTGTAAAGTAGTGTTATCAGTTCCCTTTCCTGTAGCTTCGAAACCTTAAATTATATTTAGAGGCAGAAATATAGCCATTTCTTAATACTTTACTTTAAATTGTATATATTTTTAATTTATTATATTATTGTATATATTTTTTTAATTTATTAGTAAAATTGTGTATAACACCTGTAAGATTTTTCCACAGATATTAGCATATCAAGACTTTTTTCATAAAGATGTCAAAATTTTTGAAATTGAATTATCTCAAAATATTAATAACGTTATTGTAGCCTTCTATTCTGTTATATTCAGTTTATATTAATTATATTGAATTACCTTATTTATGTTAGGAGATTTATATCGCTTAGCTGACACATATCTCATTAAAAGTGATATTTTTTAAATTATTTTGTAACTTTTACAATTCTATTGTGAAAAAAGTGGTGAAACATGTACGAGAAATAGGTAAAACATGGTGCTGAATTCCCGCGCGAATCCCGTACAAATTTCCCAGGATACGGGAAACTGAAAATATGCGAATTCCTGGGATTTTTCCCGCGGGAAATTCCGGGATGCAAACCCTATTCCACATTTGTAAAACAATTGTAAAAACATGATCAAATAACAAGGCGTAGTGGATGCACGAGTATAAAAGTTATGAAGGATTTAATATTACCGAGTTTAGAGACAATTGTGTGGGAGATACAAGAAGGGGCGTGGTTAAAGCGTAAATATTTTTATACACTCCACGAGAGTATTATGTCTTTGTGCATTTGTTTGTAACACCCAAAAGGAAGGGAGATAGACCCATTACACTCTGCGACAAATGGTAAGGGTCAGTGATCGGTTTGGAATGAAACCACCGGGGAAAGTTATATTGGTAAAAAAAAGTCATACGTGTTCCAGCGTTTCGCTGGGTCTCATCTAGGAATCGAGATATATCGATTTGAAGTTAGTAAGTATCGTATAGGGGAATTTGTCACGTTTTAGGCTGTTTTGTTTGACATAACTCGAGAACCACTCGTCCGATTTAGCTGAAACAAATTTAGAAAAATTAAGAATTACAATTCCTCTAATCTGTTCTTAAACCGTTTTCCTACTTAAGCAACAGTTTCGCAATTATAAATAAATGTATGAAAAAAAAATTATTTTTGCCTAAAAATTAAAATTTTTTTTTTAATTCATAAAAAATCCAAAACGGTAAAAAGTGTCAAGTCCTATTACTTTCACGTAAAGTCACATAACCTATGACCAAAATGAGTGTGTGTCAGTACCTGACTTTACTTTTACATGTACTTCAGTTGACAAATAAATAGTATTTATAGCTGTACATTGATAGATTTATGTCATTTAACAAGTGTCGGCGAACGCGAAGAGTACAATTGAATTTTTCAAAACATAGTGACGCAATAACGAAAGTATAAAATCGAAATGAGTGCAAATTGTCCAGAAAATCTAAATTTATTTTGTTACGTTTGTGGCAAGCGAGCTCTTTCTACAAATACTGGATCATTGAGTGAGCTAATGGAGCGTGCTTATAAACTTTATTTTGATTCCGAAATAATTCGCGGCGTTTCGTGGGCCCCAGACAAAATTTGTCGAACGTGTTACAATGGTCTTAATAAAGAGTGATTTTTTTGAGGTAAGGATTTTCATGCATTAGTATTTGACAGATCACGTGGGATTTCAGACATGGTGTCAAAGAGAAAGATGCTCAGTATGCTTTGACATTTCATCATGAATCGTCTTACAAACGAACAACGCTTGCAAATTATTGAATTTTATTATCAAAATGCGTGCTCTGTTAAGAAAGTTCATTGCGCGCTTCCATTTTATGGTCAGTTTAATCGACCCACTGAAGCGGCTATTCGGGCTATTGTGACTAAATTTCGCACCAAATTTACATTGTTGGACATTAAACCACCAACACGCTTACGTAGAGTGCGAACTGAAGAAAATATCGCAGCTGTATCGGCCAGTGTTAATGATGACCACCAATTTTCGATTCGTCGCCGTTCGCACCAATTGGGTCTCTGTTACTCAAAAACGTGGAAATGCCAAAATTGGACTAAGCGGATGGACCACCTAAGACGCAGCCGCGGTCAACATTTAAATGAAATTATCTTCCAAAAGTAAATGTCATGGACCAATCTAACGTTTCAAATAAAGAACCGATGAGATTTTGCAAATTTTATGCGTTTTTTTTAAAATAAAGTTATCAAGCTCTTAAAAAATCACCCTTTATGTGGATCCAAGGGAAACGCAGTTCACTTTCGTTTGGTGTACCAATGATTTGGACTGATCCAGGAGAGCATAATTCGGACAACTGTTATGCTTGTGTAAACAAAATCGTAAAGGTCTTAAACAAAGGAAATACATCTCTGTTAAAAGTGCACAAACACCTCTTCCGCATTCGGATCAAATACCAATTCCACCGCTTCCAAGTCCTGACAGAGAAACTTATTTTTCTATTGAAACAATGGATCAATCGGATGTAACGTATGAACCATTACCAGAAGCCGGCCCATCGAAAAAAATAATTCCAATATCACAAGAAAGAATGGACAAGATTGTTGCAGAATTAAACTTGTCTCAACCTGAAGCAGAAAAACTTGCCCAGCTTTTGAACGAAGGCAACAATTTGGAGCCACCGGATATCGAAGACGACAATTGCCATTCCAACGGTACTTCACACTCAACGAAGGGAACACATTTGTTTACTGCCACGATATAAAGGGACTGATGATTGGCGATTGTTCATCGATTCTTCGAAATCAAGCCTGAAAGTAGTTTTACTACATAAATATAATAAAAAACCAAGCATTCCCATTGGCTACAGCACAGACATGAGCGAAACATACGATTCCATGAAAATAATTTTGGATAAAGTTTGCTACACTGATCACATGTGGCGAATCAGTTGTGATCTGAAAGTCGTGGCTATGCTAAGAGGTCTCCAAGGAGGCTATACGAAAAACATGTGTTTCTTGTGTCTGTGGGATACCCGATCTAAAGAAAACCAATACGAAAAGCACGACTGGCCTGCTCGAGATCCAACGGAGAAAGGACACAACTGCGTAAATGATCCACTCGTGCCAATGGAGAACGTCCTCATGCCCCCTCTCCATGTCAAACTGGGAATGGTAAAAAATTTCATCAAGGCCATTGTGAAGCAACCGAAAATTCTGGATTGTTTAAAAAATATTTTCCCACGAAACAGCGAAGCAAAATTGAAGGAAGGTGTTCTGAACGGGCCCGATATACGCAAGCTCATGAAATCAAAGGAATTTAAAGGCGCTTTAGTCGGTGATGATTACCTTGCGTGGAGGGCAGTGAAGAAAGTCATACGATATTTTTTGGGAAGTAAACGAGCACACAATTACCCTGCTCTTGTGACCAAGATGTTGGACTACTTCCAGAAAATTGGAGTGAACATGTCTCTCAAAATTCACTTCTTGCATCACCATCTCGATTACTTCAGCAAGCAGCTAGCGTCAGAGTCGGATGAACATGGCGAGCGCTTCCATCAAGTGGCCATGCCCATGGAAACGCCATATAAAGGCAAGAGGCTCGACTCGCTGGTGGCTGAAATTTGTTGGTGGTCCCAAAAGACGTACGATCCCGACAATGAAGATGAAGAACATACAATTGGAGTTTCCTCCGAGGATGAAGACAGATCCTCATCCGATACAGACTCTGAACAAGTAGGCGAACCACCACGCAAGAAAGAAAAGGGAGCAAACAAACGAAAATAAATGTATTAAAAAAAAAAAAAAAATTTCTTCATGCGCTTATTTTTAACTTGGAAACTATTACTTGTAAAGGAAAATAATATATGAACAGATTAAGGGAATTGCAATTCTTGGTTTTTTAAAATTTATTTCAGCTAAATCGGACGAGTGGTTCTCAAGTTATGTCAAACAAAAGAGCCAAAAACGTGACAAATTCCCCTATACGATACTTACTAACTTCAAATCGATATATCTCGATTCCTAGATGAGACCCAACGAAACGCTGGGACACGTATGACCTTTTTTTGACCGATATAACTTTCCCCGGTGGTTTCATCACAAACCGATCGACTTAGAATCACTTTTTGAATCGATTTAGCAATATCCGTCTGTCTGTCCATCTATTCTTGTAATCACGATTCAGGTCGCAATTGTACACTAAACCAAACGGATAAGGACGAACGCTATTTAATTTGAAGGAAATCGGTTCAGATTTAGATATAGCCCCCATAAGAATTTCACGCCCGATTTGACTCTTTTCACGGTAGATACCACATATTACAACAGATTTCCTTCAAAATTGGCAAAACATCTTATATTTAAACTAGAAACACCAGCGATAAAAATGTTTTAGATCGTTTCAGATATATAAATCTGCTCCCATACAAATTTCGATCCCGATTTAATTTTTTCCGCTCTAGAAACCACAAATTGTATCAGATTATCTTCAGATTTGGCAAAACATCTTATGTTTCAACTAGAAACACCTGTGGTAAAAATGTGTTAGATTGGTTCAGATTTATATATAGCTCCCACACAAATTTCACTCCCGATTTCACTTTTTCCACTCTATAAACCACATATTGTATCAGATTGTCTTCAGATTTGCCAAAACATCTTATATTTAAACTAGGAACACCTATGGTGAAAATAGGTCAGATCGGTTCAGATTTACATATAGCTCCCAGACAAATGTCGCTCCCGGATAGACTTTTTCCGTCCCAGAAACCACCAATTGTCACCAAATTTCTTCAAAGTGAGCATAACACGTTATATTTGAACTTGAAGAACATATTGAGAAAGTTAGTCACTTTATTCCATGTTTGGTTATAGCCCGATACAAATATTCTTATCGATTTGGCACATCGGACCAGGTCATATTAGCCTATGATTAGGAAATATACACAAATTCTTCCCGTTTTCACTTTTTTGCCGAACTGAATTGCAATCGGATAGAAAGTGGAGTGTATCATATAGTCGGCCCCTCCCGACTTTAGCCTTTCCTTACTTGTTTACGTTTATGAAAACATTTTCAAATATCAAATTAAAAATGATTTTGACTACCCATATGGATGTTATGTCGGTTTTATTGTAACCAAAATTTATGCCACTTTGTATAGAAGGTACCAGATAAGGTGTGGCAATATCGCCCATATTCCATGCAAATGTATCTTCAATAAAAGCATTGCAAAATATCAAATTGCACAGTATTCCGATCGTATGTAAAGAAGTTATAACAGCTTTAATTTTACATAGTTTAGGGTGATTTGTGTGGGCGGTACTAGAAGGGGCGTGGCAAAACCCACCACATTTAGTACACATAAAGTGATTATAAAAACTATACCAAATACCATAATATAGCTGATTCTGGATATCCGTGTGGAAGTTACATTAGTTTTAATTTAACATAGGAATATGGGTCATTTGTGTGGGTGGTACTAAAGGGTGATTTTTTAAGAGCTTGATAACTTTTTTTTAAAAAAAAACGCATAAAATTTGCAAAATCTCATCGGTTCTTTATTTGAAACGTTAGATTAGTCCATGACATTTACTTTTTGAGGATAATTTCATTTAAATGTTGACCGCGGCTGCGTCTTAGGTGGTCCATCCGCTTAGTCCAATTTTGGCATTTCCACGTTTTTGAGTAACAGAGACCCAATTGGTGCGAACGGCGACGAATCGAAAATTGGTGGTCATCATTAACACTAGCCGATACAGCTGCGATATTTTCTTCAGTTCGCACTCTACGTAAGCGTGTTGGTGGTTTAATGTCCAACAATGTAAATTTGGTGCGAAATTTAGTCACAATAGCCCGAATAGCCGCTTCAGTGGGTCGATTAAACTGACCATAAAATGGAAGCGCGCAATGAACTTTCTTAACAGAGCACGCATTTTGATAATAAAATTCAATAATTTGCAAGCGTTGTTCGTTTGTAAGACGATTCATGATGAAATGTCAAAGCATACTGAGCATCTTTCTCTTTGACACCATGTCTGAAATCCCACGTGATCTGTCAAATACTAATGCATGAAAATCCTAACCTCAAAAAAATCACTCTTTAGAAGGGGAGTAGAAATTTCGCACATATTCGAAATTGAACTAAGTTTGGGAAAAATAATATTTTGGGGAAAATATTAAATATTTGAAGTGATTCCTTAGCTCCTTTCGAGAGTTATCGTGTACACCAGCCAGCCGTCGTGAAACGGTTGTGGTCCAAACATACTTTTTCTGTCCCAAATGATATATAGGGTATAAACTCGGTAGAGTGAGGTTATAAAAATAATATCATGATCGATTTAGATGTCAAAAAACTGGTGCGATTTTTTAACTGATATTCCGAAACTGAGTTGAGCTTCTCATTCGATTTGTGAGAATCATTTACTTAAAGGGGTCGGGTATGTTGTAGAAAAGTCACTGAGAAGGCACTTGACGATGGATAGAAATCATGATAGTGGTTGTGTGCAGACAAGTAATAAATGTCACCTTGCCATTTGTAAATAAAGTTGCATTCTATAATATATAAATGCAAACTGGTCTTGAGCTAAGACAATATTCAAGTTCAAATCAAAAATTGATTACAGACAAAGGCAAACAATTTTTTGACTTAGTGTTTCATATCATTTTATCTCTGGATAAATTATGTTGCTTCCTCATGATCATCGGTATATTTCCACACAAAACTTATGTTGAGTTTTGATCAATGTTCTTCACTTTCCAATAGCATATATTAACAATAAGATAAGATAGAAGTTCTTAATCGCCATGTAAGTAAGATTAGTATGAAAGGCTAATGTGTTTTTTATCATCGATACAACAGAGTATCTTGTTTCATATTAGATATTCTTCGAAAACGATTTATAAAATCTCAAAATACCAGGAAGTATGTATCATCAAGCAAAAATGGGAATTTTTACCCTAAACGCAGGTGTTCACGATTAGAATTTACTAAACCAATGGAATTTTGCACTTAGAAGGAACATTTTACCCAGCTGTTTACCTGGATTACATATAGGTTGATGTTCATAATCCTTTAATATTATTACCTGTGTTCACACACCACTATCTTCGGCTATAAAACACTCACGAATTTTTACCATCAGCATCATTCACAGTGCAACTGTCCTTCAGTTAATACACGCTACCGTAAAATTATTATTCATCATATCTTATCACTATGATTCCCGATTCTAACAGCAATTCGTTGACAAGTGAGACCAACGTTGCCACCGGCTGTGAACCAATGGCTGTGGATGATGCTATGGAACCCTTCATCCCCAAATCCCTAAATTTCGTTGATACATTCAGCTTTAGCATTTCCACCATGACGTCCAGCTATTTACATCGCATACCCAGCGGTTCGAAACAATGGGAAATTTATCTGGAAGATTTGGTCGATTCGAAGGCTAAACGATCGCGCCGTATAAAATGTGAAAGGGAAAGTGTCACCGATTTTCTGCAGCGGTTTCCCATATTGGAAAGTTCTTAACTAAGAACTCAAGTAATTAGTTTGTAAACTTAGAATATTCATTCATTGTGATTTTGAAAGAATCAAATTCTTTAGTGTTAATTAAATTAAATATTAGTTATTAAATTTATTATTTGAAATCTGTAAATATTTAAAACTTTGAATAATAAGATTCATATTAACATTAAAAATTTAAACACAAATTAAACACAAGTATTTTTTATTTCTCTCAAATATTTGGAATAGATTCTCTCTCAGAAAAAAATATTTTGATTGTTGAAATTTTGTTGACACTTTTGAGTCTGAATTAGGTAAGATATGCGAGTATTTCGATTTCAGAATTCCTTCTCCTATACAAAAAATATAAAATCGAATTATATGAAACATTTGCTACTGCCAGTGTGGAAAATATTGGATGCTTTTGAAACCATGATAGTCATAATACTGCCACACTTACGTGTATAAATTGCTACTGATTCGAATGTTGCAGATACCACTTGCCATTGCCACCTTCATTCCTGCTGCTCTCCTTGTTGTACTGACGCTGATGCTACTGCTTTTTGTTAATGTTGACGGTTGTGATGGGGATGATGATGCTCCGTTCAACACGACGACGATGATGGTGATGACGTTTTGTTAGAAAAACCCAAAGAGGATAGTCAAACATTTCGTGCCACACTCAACACCGACGTTACGTTGGCCCATAACTTTGTTGAGTTACCGAACAAATTCAGTAATTGGCTTAAATTTTCATTCCTCCTCCACTTCGTCCTCGTCGCCGTTCCTAGCTTCCATTTTATAGTTTGTTTAGCCAATTTATGGTGAATGGCATGTACAATAACTACTCGTAAAGTATCGATTTAATGCAGAGTAGAGTTCGTTGTCTCTGGCCGTTGAGCTAATTGAATGTATTTTTAGTTAAAGTAAATTTTACCAAAACGTAGCATATTCTATGCATTTATATGCGAGCGTGTGTATGTACTTTAGGAAATTTTCCGGCACACCGGAATTTTGCAATTAGACCATTCCGTGTCGTGGAATATTTTAGTTTCTGTTGAAATTTTGCAGGAGGACGCACTTGCGTCTGCGACTTTTCACAATTGAACTATTTCGCAAATTAAAGTTGATTGCAAATTTATATAGAGAATCCTACGGATTTTGAGTAGAGCTGCAAAACTGAAATCCAATAACACCACTGAAAAATTTTAGCTGCCATTATTGGCCTTTTCGAGCTATTATTATTGAAATCGCCATAAAATTAGAAAATTTTAAACTTTTAAGTTTTTTCCTTTATTTTATTTAGGCCTGTAACAGTATTGGTTTTTAACTGACAATTTTGTCTGTCTCAAGACAATTTTGCATCTATATTTTATAGAATGCAAATTTATTTACAAAGGGCTTGGTGACATTTATTACTTGGCGGCATTCTACCACTATCATGATTTCTAGCCTGGGAAGGGCTTCGTCAGATGGCTTCGCAGTGACTTTTCAACAAAACACTCGGACTCTTTAAGTAAATGACTCTCACAAACGAATGAGAAACACAACTCACTTTCCGCATATATAAAATATTTTTTTATGTTATAACCATAGCACAGACAGGCATACCTTATTATCGACATTATTGCATAAAACATTTCAAGATGGTGCCATGAGACACCTTCTTATGAAAGTCCACATAAACCAGGCCTAAAGTCGTCTTTAAAAAGTACAGTACTTGGAATAAACAGATAATTGCCGTGCTTAACAATTTTCTCATCTTTGATATATCAAAATCAAGCAAAATAAGGGATTAACAATATAATGAACGGACTTTTTATCCTCTAGGTAATGTCTACATCCGCCTCCGCAGATCGTACTTTCGGCTAGTCTTAATAGTTTTCTGAGATTGAAATTACTCCCATTGTTTCTCTAAATATTTTTGCAAGAGTTTTAAGCAAATTTACCATTCCACACCTCAATTATAAAGATTTTTGCCCAGATAAGCTGTATCTTTAATTCAAGATCCACAACCTGTAACAATCCTAAACAAGTCTTTTAAAATATCAGCATTGTATTTCTTGAGCATGTTATAGCTCCAATCGACCCAAGTATTAGGAGACCTAATTTTTAGGATTTGTAGTCCCCATTTTAGGAATTGTTGGGTATAAATGGAAGATGGATAAAGAAAATGGAGAATCTATTAAAATACTTCATATGACATGCTTCAATCTCTATTAGTTTAGCATTAATAATCATTTCAATTGTCACCCTTGGTTTAATTAGTGTATTCATTATATTAAATCCTTTAAGAGAGAAATTTGTAAACGGTTGTTAATGCTAAACTCTTTGAAGTATTTTGAACAGACATTCTCCTCTTTAATTTCGCATTTTATCATAGGATTTGAAAACTAATTTAATTATTGAAAATTTTTATCCTTTGGAACTTTGTAGTTCTGTAAAAGGCCAAACGGATTTGGACGTGAAAAACTAAGAACTCCAATTAACTCCATATTGCTAATATTTGCAGACGCATTTCATCCGATCCAAGTGTAATATAGATTGTCGGACGGTGTTATTAATATATTTTTTAATTTGTTTACTAAAATTCCAATTTTAGTCTATGGTACATTTAATATTTATGCTATCATTTTGGGAGTATAATACCGATCACATCCCGTAATAAGTTAAACAGAAGGTCATCACTGCCGGAATTTAAAAAAAATTATAGTTTTATGTTGGCACAAAAAAACTGTTAGAAAATGTCGGAAAAAATATGTTGTTAGATTTTTAATAGCTAGTTTCGACGTTATGAAAACAGCTTTTAAAAATGAAATATATATAAAACAAGTAAGGAAAGGGTAAAGTCGGGCGGGGCCGACTATATAATACCCTACACCACTCCCTGCGAATGTACCTCGCTTTGATTACTAAACCCAGGTATTTCATGGGAGCAATTTTATGTAGTTCATACAAATTATATAAATTATATGAATATAATGAATTTATACATCTTTAGTCAAATTTAACGAATATGGTAAATAATATGGTAATTGATCCAATTGTCCGACAGACAAATACAAATTATACAGTAGTATACCAAAGTCATACCAAAGTCTGGACATATGGGCAATTCAATTCGGTAAAAAATTGAAATCGGGAAGGATTTTTGCATCCTGTAAATGTATGTGTTTGACAAAAAATGTTAAATTGGAAAGGACATTTTTATGGGGGTATATTGAAACCAGGAACGATGTGACCCGCTTCAACCATGTCTGTTTATTGGTGAAATATAATATGTAAAATTTGGCCAAAATCGGTTAAACATTCGGGAGCAACATCTGTATGAGGGCTATATCTACATCTGAAACGATCTTACTCACTTTCACCATAGGTTTTTTAGTTGGATTATAAGATTTTGTGCCAATTTTAAAGAAAAACGTGTACAATATGTGGATTTTAGAGCGGAAAAAGTCAAATCGGGAGCGACATTTGTATGGGGGCTATATCTAAATCTGAACCGATCATACCCACTTTCAGCATAGGTGTTTGTAGTTGGATTATAAGATGTTCTGCCAAATTTAAAGAAAATCGGGTACAATATGTCGTTTCTAGAGCAATATGTCAAATCGGGAGCGTCATTTGTATGGGGGCTATATCTAAATCTGAACCGATTTCCTCCAAATTCAATAACGATGCTCCTTGGCCAGAAAAAATAACTTCTGCCAAGTTTCATGACAATCGGGCAACAATTGCGACCTGTAGAGTGCGAACAAGCTTAGATGGACAGCAGATGGACAGACGGACGGACGGACAGACAGACATCGTTAAATCGACTCAGCGGGTGATTCTAAGCCGATCGGTATACTTAAAGGTGGGTCTAGCTCGATTATTTCTTGGTGTTACAAACATTTGGCGCGAAACTAACTTATAATACCCTAGACCACGAAGTGGTGAAGGGTATAAATACATATTTTCACCAAAATTTCTTCAAATTGAGCATAACACGTTATACTTGAACAGACAGAACAAGTGGGTCACTTCATTCCATGTTTGGATATAGCCCCGATGCAATTTTTCTTCTCGATTTGAATAATTGGGACAAGCCATATTAGCCTATGATTATGAAACATACAAAATCCTTCCCGTTTTCACCTTTTTACCGAATTGAATAGTATTCGAATAGCAAGTGGAGTCTATCATATAGTCGGCCCGACTTTAGCCATTCCTTACTTGTTTTTCTTTAGGATACTATGGCTATTAAAAAGTGAGAAATATGTTTTTTCGATGTTTTTTTTTTTTGAATGTAATGTTCATAAAATTATAGTTGTAAAAAAAAATTAAATAAAATATTTAATATCTTTTAAGATTTATACACAGGCAATTGAACCCTTCTAGCATATTTTTTGCATCTAGATTTTTTAATAAATCTGCATGAAGTTCTTTTCCCGAAACATTTAATTTTTATACACTCCACGAGAGTATTATGTCTTTGTGCATTTGTTTGTAACACCCAAAAGGGAACGAGATAGACCCATCGTTAATTATACCGATCGGCTTAGAATCACTTTCTAAGTCGATTTTGCAATGTCCGTCCGTCTGTCCATCTATTTTTGTAATCTTGATACAGATCGCAATTGTAGACATAACTAAATGAAACTTTGCACAATGAAGTTTATCGGGGCAAGGACGAACGCTATTTAATTTGAAGAAAATCGGTACAGGTTTTAGATATAGCCCCCATACGAATTTCACTCCCAATTTTACTCTTTTCACTCTAGATACCACATATTACAACAGATTTTCTTTAAAATTGGCATATCATCTTATATTTCAACTAGAAACACCTGTGGTAAAAATATGTTAGATCGGTTCAGATTTATATATAGCTCCCATACAAATTTCGCTCCCGATTTGACTTTTCCGCTCTAGAGACCACATATTTCACTTGTTTTGCTTTACATTACCATATATTACCTTATAATTCTACTAGAAACATCTGTGTTGAAAATGGATTAAATCGGTTCAGATTTAGATATAGTCCCCATACAAATTTCGCTCCCGATTTGACTTTTTCCGCTCAGAAACCACATATTGTATCAGATTGTCTTCAGATTTGGTAAAACATCTTATATTTCTACTAGAAAGACCCATGGTGAATATAGGTCAGATCGGTTCAGATTTATATATAGCTCCCATACAAATTCCGCTCCCGATTTGACTTTTATTTGACTCTAACTAGAATCACCTGTGGCTAAATCGGGCTAGATCGGATCAGATTTAGATGGCACAACATCTTATAGTCCAACTAAACAAAACTATGGTGAAAGTGGGTAAGATCGGTTCAGATTTAAATATATCCCAAATACAAATGTTGCTCCCAAAAGTTTAACGGATTTTGGCCAAACTATACATTTTATATTTCACCAATTTCGTTCCAGGTTTCAATATATCCTCTTATAAATGTCCTTTCCGATTTAACATTTTTTGTCAAACACATACATTTACAGAATACAAAAATCCTTCCCGTTTTCACTTTTTCACAGAATTAAATTGTATTCGGATAGAAAGAGGAGTGTATCATAGAGTCGGCCCGCCCGACTTTTTTCATAAATAAAAAAATATATTTTGCATGTTTCGTGTTTATTTTAGAATTTTCCTGAAGATTCCAAGATGAGAGACGAAATATTGCAAAGTAAATATAAGAAAATAAAATCCAATATTTTTATAATAAAATTGAAAATCGAATAATGAAATGTTAATATTTAAATATATTTCTTTATATTTACATTTCCAACTGCTATAACTTTTGACGGTATAACTTATCTTTTGCTTCAAATGTGCTACTTTTGATTTTAAAACTCCCTATTTCTGAATGTCATTCGCAGTTTGGAGCTACTAATTTTCTTTTGTGATACTTTGACAAAGTTTTAATTTCACAGAGTATAACCCGCTGAAAATCCCAGTTTCTTCTAAAGGCTGATTTTTTAGCTATTATCTTTTTGGCAACACTGGTTTAAAAAACTGACGCACGTTTCGTGTTTTGTTTCACTGTCAAATATCTTCAGTTTGGTCTATAATTTAACCATGAATCGTCTTACAAACGAACAACGCTTGCAAATTATTGAATTTTATTATCAAAATGCGTGCTCTGTTAAGAAAGTTCATCGCGCGCTTCCATTTTATGGTCAGTTTAATCGACCCACTGAAGAGGCTATTCGGGCTATTGTGACTAAATTTCGCACCAAATTTACATTGTTGGACATTAAACCAACAACACACTTACGTAGAGTGCGAACTGAAGAAAATATCGCAGCTGTATCGGCCAGTGTTAATGATGACCATCAATTATCGATTCGTCTCCGTTCGCAGCTATTGGGCCTCTGTTACTCAAAAACGTGGAAATGAAAAAATTGGATTAAGCGGATGGACCATTTGAGGCGCAGTCAAGGTCAACATTTGAATGAAATAATCTTCAAACATTAAATTATATGGACCGTACTATCGATTCAAATAAAGATTTCATGCATTTTTCTGAATTTTATGTGTTTTTTTTTTGAAAAACTTTCCTATAACTTTTAAAAAATCACTCTTTAGTATCTAAACCACTGTTTCGCAGTTCAAAATGAATATCTTCTTTTAACAGTAAAACTCAACAGACCAATTCGCAGCAACACTTCAAAGCATTATTTATGCAAGCCAAAGAGTTTCATAACGACACATCACACTCATTTAGATAAACAGATAAATGGAGTGGGAGATGTAAATGGAGAATGAGTACAATAGCACTTGAAAGCACAAAATTACCTGCCTCTTTTGTGTGTGTGTGTGTTCATGCACACAGTCACCGGAAACTTGTGACGGTTTCCTGTTTGTTTCGGTGGAGTTAGATTCTTTGGTTTAATTCCTTGTTGCTGTTTTATATTTGGATTCGCATTTTTGCTGTGACACGAACACCATTTCGGTGTCGGACAAAAAAGTTTTTTTTGCGCTCTTGTGTTAGCTATTCTGCGTTTCTAACTGTTTCCCTTGCTAGGTAAGTGATGAACGAAATAAAAGTGTGAAAACTTTAGGATTTCCTCTAAGCAAAAATTGTCTACTTAAACATGTTCGCGTGACAGAGGCAACATCAGCTACAGTGGGTTCAAAGTGATATCAAAATTATTTATGTGAATAGAGGATAGTTTAAATCAAATGTGGACGCAACCTAGATGAAAATATGTACAGACCTTTGACAGGGTGGAAATCATGATAGTGGTTGTCTGCAGTCAAGTAATAAATGTCACCATGCCATTTGTAAGTAAATTTACATTCTATTAAATATAGATACAAAATGGTCTTGAGCCAGGACAATATCACAGTTCAAATCAAATATTTACAGAAAATTTAATATTTTTACTGAAATGCAAAATAAAACAAGTAAGGAAAGGCTAAAGTCGACCGACTATATGATACCCTACACTTACTCATTATACCCTATAGTGTAAGATATATAAATGTCATTACATTTCAACCGGGTGATATACGATGCAGCTATAAGAGGAGAATATACAACAAATTCCTTAGTTCTATCTGTATTTGTAAGAAAATTTGAACACAAACTATGAATGGGAGCTATATACAAATCTGTACCGATCTGACCCATGTTTAGCAAAGGTTTTCTAGTTGAAATATTAGACGCTTTCCCAAATTTTATGGAGTGTGGTTTCTAGAGCGGAAAGAATCAAACCGGGAGCAATATATATAAACTGAACCGATGTGACCCACTTTCGCTATAGTAACTTCTATTTGAAACATTAGCTGATGTTCTGAATTAGAAGAAAATCTGTTCAAATATGCTATTTCTAGAGCGGAAATAATCAATTCAGTAGCGAAATTTGTAATGGAGCTATATATATATATATATATATATATATATATATATATATATATACTCATCTGAAATATAAGCTGTTTTGCCAAATTTGAGGAAAATTTGTCTATATAAATCTGAACCGATCTATCCTATTTTACCAGAGCTGTTTTTAGTTGAAATATAAGTTGTTTTGCCAAATTTGAAGAAAATCTGTCAATGTTTGAGGTTTTAGAGCGGAAAGAGTCAAAGGAGACATTTGTATGGGAGCTATATATAAATCTGAACCGATCTATCCTATTTTTACCAGAGCTGCTTGTAGTTGAAATATAAGCTGTTTTGCCAAATTTAAAGAAAAATCTTTCAAAGTTTGTGGTTTCTAGAGCGGAAAGAGTCAAATCTGAGGAGACATTTGTATGGGAGCTATATATAAATCTGAACCGATCTATCCTATTTTTATCAGAGCTTTTCTTAGTAAAAATATAAGCTGTTTTGTTAAATTTAAAGAAAATCTGTCAAAGTTTGTGGTTTCTACAGCGGAAAGAGTCAAATCGGAGGAGACATTTGTATGGGAGCTATATATAAATCTGAACCGATCTATCCTATTTTTACCAGAACTGCTTGTAGTTGAAATATACGGCGTCTTACCAAATTGGAGGAAAATCTGTTGAAATGCGTGGTTTCTACAGTGGAAAAAGTAAAATCGGATGCAAAATTTGTATGGGAGCTATATCTAAATCTGAACCGATTTGCTTCAAATTAAATAGCGTTCATCTTTATCCCATAATACTTCGTTGTGCAAACTTTCATTTAGTTCTAGCAACAATTGCGACCTGGACTTTGATTACAAGAATAGAAGGACAGACGGACGGACGGACATCGATAAATCGACTCAAAAAGTGATTCTAAGTCGATCGGTATAATAAACGATGGGTCTATCTCGATTCCTTTTGGGTGTTACAAACAAATGCACAAAGACATTATACCCTGTGGTGTTGGGTATAAATATTAAATTGAATAATGAGATTGCATAATTTCACACTGAAAATTGATTATCTTCAGTCCAGATTCAGAAATTTTGGTAATTATCACACCCACTGACACTGACCTAGATATTGCTATAAAATATGAGTTGATGAAATGACAAACCAAGCTGACCAAACATGATAGTAATATTAACAATTGGAGACCCTTTTTGATTTCTTCTTGAGCTTGTGCGTTCAGGACACCGTAGTACATATAGCGTCCAGATGTTGTATATACAGCCAACAGTCGAAAGTGCCGAACGGTTTGGGAAGGGGTAAGGGTAAGAAAAACCTAAGTGGTAATTTGAGAATCAGTTCTAAGGTGTAACAATATTTCAAGCAGACAAAAGAAGTGTCGGAAGTATTTCCTAGAATTCGCCAATGATTAACTCTGCCAGCATTTGTCAGGTATATTAGTCTTTGTCAGTCTTTTATACGTCTTGCCCTGTTCCCTGCACACAAAAAGTAAAGGATTAGCAATAATCACATGCAGTCATCATCGTTTAATTGGTATAATGAGTACAAAGTACTCGAGATGGTGGATCCTTATGTGCGCCACATTGGACTTAATTCCAAGTCGCAGTCCTTGCATAGCAGTAACTGTAAGTGGGTATGTACGAATATATATATGTCTGTGTATGTATGTGGAAGTAAGTATTATCCTTCAACCATCCGGTTTGGATTTACGTTGAGTGGTGACTAGCGAGTACGAGTACGTCGAGTGGCGTTGACAATACACCTCGTATGTTTTCTGTCTGTGGGATTTGTTTAAGTGCTTTGGCGTGTAGAGGATACTCTAATGTAAGTAACGATGTCAAGTGGTTCCCCATCATTTGTTATGTGTCAAGAAAGGAAATGAAAAACGCCAAATCCGACGCCAATAAAGAACGCAAAAACCAAGAACAGCGTTTAAATCGCCGTGTAATGTAGCCGAACATGATCTATTTTATTTTTGTGATTTGGCATTTCTCACCACCCACTCTTCTTTATGACTTCTCCCGCGTACGCGATACGTGTTTAATGCATTTTGCTGCTGTAATCCAGGCGATATAAAAATGAAAATCTGTAAAATGGTTTTTAACTTATTGGATGCTTAAAGATGCTTTATTTCAGCAGATTTCATTTGCATTTTCAAATGCAATTTGGTTTTATAAATCAATGAGCTCATTGGTACGTATGATTAATAACAAGCATCGATATTATTCATACGCCATGCATGTTCGATAACATACAGTTGTTCATAAATAGAATAATATTATCTTCTGCAATAGTCAGAATATATACGTTAGAAACCATCAAATACATTTATAGTTTTTATACCCTCCACCTCCAGGATGGGGATATACTAACTTAGTCATTCCGTTTGTAACACCTTGAATTGCTGTTAGAATCGGGAATCATGGTGAGATGATATGATGAATTATAATTTTACGGTAGCGTGTATTAACTGAAGGACAGTTGCACTGTGAATGATGCTGATGGTAAAAATTCGCGAGTGTTTTATAGCCGAAGAAAGCGGTGTGTGAACACAGGTAATAATAATAAAGGATTATGAACATCAACCTATATGTAATCCAGGTAAACAAGTGAGTGCGCAACTGGGTAAAATGTTCCTTCCAGTTGCAAAATACCATTGGTTTAGTAAAATGTACCTGTGTTTAGGGTAAAAATTCCCATTTTTACTTGATGATACATACTTCCTGGTATTTTGAAATTTTGTAAATCATTTTCGAAGAATATCTAATATGAAACAAGATACTCTGTTGTATCGATGATAAAAAACATATTAGCCTTTCATACTGACCTTACTTATATGGCGATTAAGAACTTCTATCTTATCTTATTGGTAATATATGCTATTGGAAAGTGAAGAACATTGATCAAAACACAACATAAGTTTTGTGTGGAAATATACCAATGATCATGAGGAAGCAACATAACTTATCCAGAGATAAAATGATATGAAACACTGAATCAAAAATTTGTTTGTTTTGGTCTGTAATCAATTTTTGATTTGAACTTGAATATTGTCTTAGCTCAAGAACAGTTTGCATTTATATTTTATAGAATGTAAATTTATCTACAAATGGCGTGGTGACATTTATTAGTTGGCTGCACAAAACCACTATCATGATTTCTATCCATCGTCAAGTGCCTTCGCAGCGACTTTTCTACAACATACCCGGCCCCTTTAAGTAAATGATTCTCACAAACGAATGAGAAGCTCAACTCAGTTTCGGAATATCAGTTAAAAAATAGCACCAGTTTTTTTGACATTCTAAATCGATCATGATATTATTTTTATACCCTCGCTCTACCGAGTATATACCCTATATTTCGCTCCCGATTTGATTTTTTTCTTCTCTAGAAACCACATATTTTATCAGATGTTCTTCAAATTTGGCAAAATATCTTATATCAACTAGAAATACCCATGGTGAAAATGAGTCAGATTTATATATAGCTCCCATACAAATTTCGCTCCCGGATAGACTTTTTCCGCTCTAGAAACCACATATTTTATCAGATTGTTTTCAAATTTAGCGAAACAGCTTATATTTAAACTATGAACACCTGCAGTGAAAATAGGTCAGATCGGTTCAGATTTATATATAGCTTCCGTAAAAATTTCGCTCCCGATTTCAATTTTTCTGCTCTAGAAACCACATATTTTAACAGATGTTCTTCAAAGTTGGCAAAATATCTTATGTTTCAACTAGAAACATCCAAGGTGAAAATGAGTCAGATCAGTTCAGATTTATATATAGCTCCCATACAAATTTCGCTCCCGATTTGACTTTTTCTGCTATAGAAACCACATATTTTATCAGATTGTTTTAAAATTTAAACTTATATTTAAACTATAAACACCTGTGGTGAAAATAGGTCAGATCGGTTCAGATTTATATATAGCTCCCATAGAAATTTCGCTCCAAGCTTGACTTTTTCAGCCCCAGAAACCACGTGTTTTCAGAGAATTTCTTTAAATTGAGCATAACACGTTATACTTGAATTGGAAGAACCTATTGTGTAAGTGGGTCACATCATTCCATGTTTGGATATAGCCCCGATATAAATATTCTTCTCGATTTGACAAATTGGGTCAGGTCATATTAGCCTATGATTAGGAAGCATACAAAAATCCTTCCCGTTTTCATTTTTTACCGAATTGAATTGTTTGTATTCGGATAGAAAGTGGAGTGTATCATATAGTCGGCGCCGCCCAACTTTAGCCTTTCCTTACTTGTTTTACAAATATGGAAGCTAGGACCATGTAACACGTACCTTCCACACAAATTATCCTGCCCTACGATAAATTTAATTCCTTATAACGAGATAGATAGATAGTATACTGATCGACTTGGAATCACATTTTTAATGATTATCTGTCTGTCTCTCCATATATTCTTGAGAGTACAGGTTGTTATTATTGTCCGATCCTAACAAAAAATGGCGCAAGTAAGTTTTGCGGGCCAAAGACGAACGGTATTTAATTTGAAGCAACTCGGTTCAGATTTAGAGGTAGCTACCATACAAATTTCGCTCCTGATTTGAAATTTTCGCTCTAGAAACCAGATATTTTAATAGATTTTATTTACATTTGGTACAACACCTTATATTTCAACTGAAAACATCTGTGTTGATAATAGATCAAATCGTTTCAGATCTAGATATAGTCACCAAACAGTTTTTCGTTCTAAATAACTCATATTTTTACAGATTTTTATCAGAACACGTTATATTTCACCTGGAAACATACATTGTTCTCATCGGTCGATGATATAGGACACATCCCAAAATCCTCATCGAATCGCAATGGTATATATAGCCGCGCGACTTTAGCCTTTCCTTACTTGTTTAAATGTATCCCAGTTGCATGACTACAATTTTGGGCAGACTAGTTTTCAGGATTTTATTGTTTTTTGTATACCTTGAGTATACCTTAAAATCGAATAAACCAAATATCATGTGAGATAAATAATTTTTGTATTTTATATAGTGATAGACATAGTGTAGAATATTATCAAACAAAATTGAATGGAATAACTTTTTAGCGGCCTTTTGTTCGACATAGGAACCATAGGACATAATAATAATATTCATAAAATGTCAATATCTTTTTCGAGTTTAGCACAGTAAAATACATATAGTAGAAAATGTTATACAGAGTCCTTCAACAATTTTTTATCATAGTGTAAACCAAACATACGTGTGTAATTGTAAGTCGACAGTAGGAATAGATAAAGATTGTGTTAATAGACGTATGATTCCATCGCTTCAAAATAACATCTGCATTCGTATTACAAATTCTTCGAATCGGTTGATAAAATCCCTAATACCTGGAATTATTCTATATGAAGTATGTATACAATTAAGGTTCATAAGCGCAGGTGGTCATATTAAAAACTTATTAATCCACTAATAATTGTCAATCAGGGTATAATACGCAAAAATATTTTCCAATTGAGCACTCAATTCGTTACCTGGACCAATAAATGGAATCCTTTGACACCTTTTGTTAGTGTGGTATGATTTAATTACCTGCATTCACAAACCTCTTGCCTCAGCTATAAAACTCTCACGACGTTACATCTGCAACATCATTCACTGCTCAGCTGTCCTGCAGTTAATACACGCTACAGTCTATTTAAAGTAATAATCATATCAACATGATTCCCGATTCGCACTGCTCTTCGTTGTTATGTGAAGCCGCCGTATCCACCGGCTGTGAACCAATGGATGTGGACGACGCTATGGAGCCTGTCGCCTGCGAAGTCTTAAATTTAGCCGACACATTTAGTTTTTTCACGATTACCTCCAACTATTTACACCGCATACCCAGCGGCTCGAGACAATTAGAAATTTATCTGGAAAATCTGGTCATTTCGAAGGTCAAACGTTCGCAACGTGTTGAACACGAAAGGGAAAATGTCGCCGATTTCCTGCAGAGATTGGAAATTTCTTAACAAAAAACTCAACTGATTAGTTTGTAGACATCAAATGTCGATTTATTGTGATTTTTGCAGCTAAAGAATGAAATTCTTTGGTTTTAATTTAGATAAGTAACAGACTTAAGTAAATAGTTTATACTTTAAATGAGATTACATATTTAATATGATTTTAATATTAAGTAATAGATAAATTAAATAAATTATTAAATAACATTAAAAAAAGTTTAAACAATAGAGCCAGAAAAACTATATATAGAGAGCATTATTAAATTCCACCGGTTACATTGTGGAACTTACTACGTGATACATATAGTTATAAGATTTGCCTCATCTCACAGTGGTTCAAAACCAACTAAACGACTACAGCTAGAATGATAAAATTCTAATTGCGTAGAAACGTCAAGGGGTTAAAAATGGTACGAACCAAATGGAATCATGGAATTCGGTGTATACATTCCTCTGACTGCAGAGACACGCAAAATAAAAAGTTTTTTTTTTCAAATTCGTACTTTTTCTTTTACGGCAAAAATTGGTTGAATCATGAAGTTAGGTTATTTTGCACTATGCACGTCTGATAATGGACTTTCAAAATTTTTACTTTTGGAAATATATGAATATATGAACGAATCTTCGCAAATTTTGTATCTTAATTGGTATGCAATAATTGTCCAATTGTTTTTGTATGTTTTTGATACCTCCTCATTATCTTACAAAGTCTAGAATTTCCAGGTGCATGAATTCAAATCAGTCAGAACAGAAAACGTGAATAAAGTTATACCCGTGCGCGTGTGTGTGTAAGGGTATGTAAGGGGTTGGTAAATCCCCAAGTGTTAGCCCATTACAAGTAACGTATTAACTTCAGTGATTGAGAGTGGAATGGAAATACAACCAACTGTAGCACCCACTATTTATGGCTTTGAAAATATTTTTGAAAATATAAATATTAATTAAATTATTAAATATATTTATTTTTTGAATTGACGTATGGGTAGAATTACCTTATAAGCATGGTTTGAAATAATTAAAATATTATATTTATTTATAAAATTAATTTTTCAATATTTGTATTTGTTTTGGTTTGGTTATATTAAAAAAATTATATTTTCCTGTAATATTACTGCACTTCTACGAAAACCGACAACCTCTGTGGAATGCAATCCATGGTGGAGGGTATATAAAGTTCGCGCGGCCGAACTTAACGCCGTTTTTA